>CAMOHE010044726.1:0-105683 GCA_946598075.1 Artocarpus hirsutus
TGTATAAGTGTGAAACTTGGTAATGGTTAACTATGGTATTCACAAGATATGATCATAATAAACCTCATAATCTGGTATATGATGTAAATTAACTAACCATGCAATTTTAATGTGGTAATGAATAAAACCTTAAGATGAGTAATGGTTTTCCCTACTGAGCATGTTGTCGCTCATTCCCTGATATGTTCATCTTTTCAGGACTCACTAAGTGTGAGGTGGCTACAAGAAAAATAGTTGGAGAAGCTAGGTAGCTATATTACGTTCGGATGGCTTTGAATGCAAGGAATGATCTTCATGATAATATAAGCATCCATTGTTACTTTCTGTGACTGTATTAAGATTTGTTGAGGGTTGAAATGATGATGATGACAGTTGTATATTATTAAAATTTAAGGTGCTACATTAAACTGTAGTTTATTTATTTGTTTATGTTTTATTTTAATTTGGGAGTCTTTATTTAAGTCCCAGGTGAATTACTTTGATGATTTATATTTATTTTTTAATCTTTATTCTATTTAATAAAAACTGTTAACCCCCACTTAGGGGCGTTACATGTACTAGTGTTTTTTCTCTAGTAGATTTATGAAATATATATTAAGCTAACTTTCCTTGTTGTTAACAACATAGAAAATAAAGATCTATAACTTTGCAATGTATACTCGCCTATGCACTGAATTGGTTTCGTTTGATCAAAATAAATATGATACATTAATTAGTATAATCTGATTTCAAAACACAAGTTTGAAGAAATCATAAAGAACTCAGAAATTGCAACATTTAATGTGATTGTTTGCTAGTTATGACTTTCTTTTCTTCTGCTAAGAAAAATTAATGAAATCTACATATTTCAAAGTGAGCGTTCCACTGACAAAGATTTTTGACTAGATAATTTAATTACATTTTGGACACATTTATTTGTCATTTCTTTTGATGGCCAAATTGGTCGTTCCAATTAATAATTGCAAGCCTTTGACTAGTTTGGTCTACTAACATTGGGATTTTAGGTGGTGTAGATTTGAGGGAGGCTCAATCGCGCAATGCCTTTTTTTTATAATTGATACTTGCAAAAAAAAAAAAAAAAAGACCCCCTTGTATATTACAAATTTTATTATACTTGTTTTATTTCTGGATTTAAACTAATTAAATCATTAGCTAGCTAGCTACTTGTTGATCATTGTGATATATAAATTCTCCTCCCTTCGAGTTTTTTTAAAAAAGGCATAAATGGCTAGCTCAATTTTCTTTAATTTGCTTATTATAAACAGTGCTTATGATTTGTGGAATAATTTAGATGATCATAAATTGAGGATAATTAGATCGTTTAAAAAATGAGTTTGAACGAAAAAGTTTAAATTTATACTATAACAATTTAAATTTTACAAAAAAAAATATTGTAAAAAAATGAGTTTGAATAACAACCTAAATGTTTTCCTACTCAACATCCTAGAAAGAAGGGAAATGCATGCTTGGCAGTTTCAAAAGTTATGGCGTGTTGTGATTGGTCGTACTTGAAAGAACCATATGACCAACTTAACGTAACGGCCCCCCCCTCCGGTAGAAAAACAAGTGAGTAAGAGGACTACAATTAATTAGGGTCTTTTCTTCAACATAAAAGCCAAAACCTTTTGAGGTCCTAAAAAATTCTCTTGCTGATTAGAAAATTATCAACCAAGGGAAAAAAAAAATTCAAATAGATACCAAAACCTTTTAACGTCCTAAAAATTCTCTTGCAGAATAGAAAATTATCAACAAAATGAAAAAAAAAAAAAATCAAATAGAAAGAAAATCATGAAGCAAGTTATAATTTTCCCTTGTGATCAAACGGTTGATGTTGATAGTGCAGAGCAGGATTTTAGACTTGTAAGCAACACCATATGAGAGTCCACAACAAGGACACGTAAACGTGGTGATGACGAAATGGATGATGCTATGGTTGAGTAAGATTGCAATCAAGCTATAAGGACAATGTGGTTTGTGTAGGAAAATAGGAATAACAATTTTATTGAAAAACACAAAAAAGCATCTTCTTTTATATAAACCGAAGAAGATATCCACTATTAATTTTTTTTTGTTTTTCAACCATTAGTTTTGCAGAAAAAAGTATTTTTGATCAAATTTAATGGTTTTAAAATATTTACCACCAATGAAGATCCTCATAAAAGAAGTAAAAAAAAAAAAAAAGAAAGAAAAGGAAAAGAAAAGAAATCGAATACGCGAAAAGGTTTTTAATTACCAAAAAATCCCTCTTGGCCGCCCATTAAATGTACCCACATGCACCGGAACCATAACTCCTCAAATCATTAGTTCCCGTTTCTCTTTCACAGCCCAATGGTGGACCCCACTTATCCCTCACAAAAATTTAAAAAAATGATAAAAATATTTCATCACTTTTGTGTGTAAAAATGTTTGTTTATAATCACAGGATATGTTGAATTTTTAAGCAGCTTGGGGAAAGCAGCAGACCTCTTGGAGATCTTTATATAAAGGTGGGTAGTGGTGTGGGGCTTTTTGGGGTCTTTACCAAGTTGTGTGTTGGTGAGAACCTTTAGCTACTTTACTTCAAAAATTTTGTGCATTTTTTGTTTCTAGTCAGAACTTTTCCTTTGCACCTTGTGTTAATAATAATAGTGTAGCTTATTAATTTTAGAGTATAGTGCATAATACAAACAGTAGCACTTATAATTACTAGTTAGTATATACTATGGGAAGGCAACCTTGTTGTGACAAACTAGGGGTGAAGAAAGGGCCATGGACAGCTGAGGAGGACAAGAAGCTCATCAACTTCATTCTCACCAATGGCCACTGCTGCTGGCGGGCTGTCCCCAAACTTGCGGGCCTCCGCCGCTGCGGCAAGAGCTGCCGCCTCCGCTGGACCAACTACCTCCGTCCTGACCTCAAGAGAGGCCTCCTTACCGAGGCCGAGGAACAGCTGGTCATTGATCTTCATGCTCGTCTTGGAAATAGGTTGAACACCCTTTCTAGTTAAATACATATATAGATATTTTTTTTTGTAAATATATATTGACAATTATAAAATGATCATATAATATGTTCTGTTAATGATCACCAGCATTAATTTGTTATTGTCCGGAGCAGTGTAGATCATGATGAATATCATTAATCATGATTAATTTATTATATTATGATAGGCTTTTTTGGGGCAGCTTTGTTCAATTTCTATTTTGACGAAGTAATTTTGCTTTTTTGTTTTCCTAATTGAAAAGATATAAAGAGAATATTTTTAGGTTTTATTTTTTGTCGTGTCTAGCTATAGTTCCCACGTTGTTTTCAACTTATTTCTGTTTCAACTTTCAATCATCGAGTTGAAAAACATTAAACGTATTCACAATTTAATATTATTGTGTTTTAAATAGGCAACTTGTTGTTGACTCCTGTTTTCAAATAGCTAGAGCCAAACTAATTTCTTGACCTTTCTACGAGGAAATGCTTAATGAAAACTAATTTTGTCATTTTTCCCTTAATTTCCTACAAATTTTCACCTTTATTAGTTGTAAACGATATCATATTAACTATAATTCTACTAGCAAAAAAAAAAGTGTTCAATAGCTGAACACCCTTTTTTTCGTTAATTGGTTTCACACGTATTCTTGTCATTATAGGGAATCTTGAAATGCTTTCATATTATAAACCAACGATTATTATTTCCATAACTTGATATATACAATTTCCATGGAAAATTCTTGATTTAGACTTTTTCTACAGTACTACTTGTGATAGACGTCATGACTATTTCTTCAGCAATTTATTTGCTTTATTTTCAATTAAATCAATTAATTCTTGACGAACAAACAAGAAATTAAGTCCCCCTATTATCTTAATTATAATTTGTACAATTAATATTTCTCTACTTAGAATATATATTGTTGGTGTTCTTGTTGTTGTTGTTTCTTTCTTTTTTTTTTTTTTTTTGCTTAATTTGTTAAAATTTTAACATTTTTGGGCAGGTGGTCCAAGATTGCATCAAGATTGCCAGGGAGAACAGATAATGAGATCAAGAATCATTGGAACACCCATATCAAGAAAAAGCTTCTCAAGATGGGAATCGACCCAGTCACTCATGAACCCCTCCACAAGGATATTAATAATGATCAATTACCATCAAACAACAAAACCATGGAAAATAGTAGTAGTGCTAGTGCTACCACCACTGATCCCCAAGATGTCAATAATACTACTACTAGTAGTAACAAAATCATAACTGACAGCTTGCCACAAGAAAGTTCCGGTAGCACCAGCAACTCGGAGGAGATCAACTACTCGAGCTCGTCGCCTGCTCCAGAGAACTCTTCTGCCTCCGGAGGCGAAGAGTCCAACCTTAATTTGTACACCATTTGCAACGTGGACGACAAGTCTCTGATGAACAATGTCTTGTGGCCGGTGGACAAGTCCCATCCGCAGCTTAATAGTGTTGTTGATCATGGAATGTTGTGGAGCTCATTATGTGATGATCATCATGATCATCCAACATTATCAAGTGGGGATCAAAAAGTACTTAATAGCGATGATCACATGGGAATATTGCCATCTTTTGAGGACAACTGCTCATCATGGCTATTGGATTGCCAGGATTTCGGGATTCAAGACTTCGGATTGGATTATTTCGATGATTTTGAATTGAATAATGCCCTCTGCGCCATAGAAATGGGACAAAATTTGCACTAGCAAGCATATACATATAAAAACAGTAATTGTTTGTCTATATATATTTTTATATATATATACGCACACATAAATACACATATGTATATGAAGTGCTAGTGAAGTGAGCAGTCACCGGTAATTAGAGGGAAAAAAAAATGGCTCCAAATTCGCGAACATGATCTGCTTCAAATTAAGTAGAACCAAGCAAGTCTGGTTCATGATCACCAAGTACTTTTGTTTTATTATTAGGTTCTTTTTCGACCGTTGATGGTGATGATAATCATCAATTGTCATGTGTTGTTAATCTTGTGATAAACATATTAAGTGCGTAATTATGTATAAGTTATAGAATTTTCTCGGAGGGTAGAGATTAAACTTAGCTTTCTAAACACTGCTAGGTTATCTCTCACCAACCCAAAACAAAACAAAACATACCAAACTCAATTAAAGAAAGAAAAATGTTGTTTTAATTATAGTATTTGGTTCCTTCAAGTTATTGTAAGTAAAAATTGTCTTATATTGTAAAAGTTAGGAGCAGACGTTGAAAAATGTCAAAGGAGTTGGTAGGTTTTGTCAAATACGAAACCTTTCTCTCATCATGTGTACATAAATCCATGTACTTTTTTATGCTGGAAATAAAAAGAGGAAAAAGTAATTATTAAATTTTACTGTATTATATAATGGTTATATTATATGTTTATCTTTGCCTAATTGTACATGTACGTTTATCTATTATCTTTCCATATATAATTTTGTGCGCTTTCTTTCAAATGTGACATATATTATAAGTGACAGACTAACGACTTATCTTATATCCCATCAAATGCCCCCACAAGTTCACCTAATATATATATATATATATATATATATATATATATATAGACACACACACACGCACACACACATATACATATATATATATATATATATGTATCAACTTTATTGTTTCTATATTATTAGTGTAAATATATATTAATGAACGGCTTGATCGGCCGAGAGTTGATGTCGAAAGCATCATAATGTTACAGATCATAATCTTTGTGGGATAGCCACTTTTTCTCTTATATATATGGGGATGAATCATTTTCTTAAAGAATATATCTTGCTATAATTGAAGTAGTTTAGCTAGCTAGGATGACCATTGGTCGTTTTTGAGGTGAAGCTCTCACTATGAGAAACTAGGCATTTGGTGACAACATATTACTTATGATAAAAATTATCTTGTAATTAATTATATTTTTAGTCACAACGTGTTACTACTAGTCTACTAGCTAGCAGACGCAATAACAACTTGTGTGACTAATATATACATATATATATATGTATATATATATATATATTCGTTGAGCTAGAAGATCTGTTGCTCGTAGTGGGCACGTTGCACATATTCTCATATTATCAACTAAATTACAACTCGAATAAACTATGGAGTCATTGATATATTAAAGATATTCAATATCCAATAAATATGATACGAAAAATACTAAAGCAAAAAATAGCAATAAATTATATGTTAAATAATGTTTATCATACGGCCAAATTGAATGATTAAACAAAAAAATATATATGATGAATTTTATATGTAGGAGGTGCGCTCAAAGCAAATGTATGTGCATCCATTAAGGGAATAACCTATTAGTTATAGCTAGTTGCAGTCCACATTTGCAACGTCTAATATACCCTTAAATTAATTTAAATTAGTTTCCAGCTTTTGAATTGCAATATCTCATGCTTTTGTACTGAAATTACAATATCAAAATTTTTTTTATAGCAAATTGAAGCTAACTTAATTGGTATTTAATAAGTGTACGAATTGTTTTCAGTATATTGCTCCTAGTCAGGTTCAAGTTTCAGAAGATAGTATTTGCTTCTTTTTTTTTAAGTGTAGTTATAGGGCAAATAACACTATATAAAATATTATATATATACATATATATATATATATGTATATATTCAAGAATTTTTAGCATATACTTGAACGTCATTCATCACTAAAGCTAATCTTACTCATGTAGTCATAAATCTTTTTATTCTACACTTCAGTAAAGACATGACTATGATATGCCCATTAGAGGCATCATGAGAAAGAGGAAACTTCAGTGCTGCAATGAGTTAAATATTTATGTATTTTTTTCTTTTTTATTTAAATTTTGATAGTTTATATATTAACATACATAATGAGAATTTTGAAGTGCGCAACTTTTCTATGAATTTGGAGTATTTCTTTTAGTAACCTAATTTGTCACCCTCGTCAGTTTTCATCATTCAAGGGAGCTTTCGGGAGAATAAAGCTGGAATTGAACATACATGCACTCCCACTCAATTAGCAGCCTGTCGGCACTAGTTGAATTATTTAAGTGAACCTTTTTTTGGCTCAATTTGGAGATAAATTAATTAAATTAGTTGATTCTACTTTAAGCAATTATAATCACAATTATAAAATCCCTCGACTTTGCACACATCGGCCGTATTTGTCGGCTGCCTAGTTTAATTATAATTATAGATTAATTTTAAAGGTGATCCATAAATACTAGTAGCTATTTATAAGCTCAAGAAGCAGACAACAATGACTCAAGATGTGGATCCTTTTTTCTTTTCAAACATTATTAGTGTAAAAACTATGTGAGAATTAATTCTTCAAACTTTGATTAATTAATACCTTAATCTGCATCAACATCAATTATGCTCAGTTAGTTAATGATTACTTATACCTTTTATTTTAGAAACTTTACACTTCAATTTTAGGATTTTTTTTATACTTTATAAACATGTAAATATTTGTAAAGTTTAACTAAGGGTTATATATTTTTATTTTTTTACTCTTTTTTTTCATTCACAAAGTGTTCGAGGGACAAATTTAAAAAATATTTTTGTAATTTCAAAAAACATAAGAATAAATTGAGAAAAAATTAGTTAAAACTAGGAGGTATATTTAAATAATTAATCTTGCTTGTCAAATAATTAGACAACTACGTGGGAGAAATAAACACTATTTTCTCTTAACTTTGTACACTGCATCTGTCAATATCACTTATATGTTTCGGGAAAAAAAAATCCCAATCATAAATGTAGTCATCCATGAATGCATTAACCTAGGTAGCTTAAGTATACAAAGTAGCTAAGCCTATGTATCATGAAAGGACTATGAATTAAATGACATACGTTATAATCATAGCCCAAGGTCGCCTCCAATCAAATATTATACCAATTATAAAAAAGATAGTATACAGTAGTTTATTAGGTCACCATGATCTCGTTTGAGCATATTCAACGTGAAAATCACCATCATACTAACAGTCTAACACGACTAAATTAGCCAGCGTCAAAGTATAATTATAAAATTAAAGAAAATTGGAATATGAATGAAAGAAAAAACTTGATTAGGTAAAAGTTGTTAGTTCAATTTTTTTAAAAAAATGCAACAATAATGAGTAGTATAATTGATGACTAGAGACGACTTTTTTAATTACAAATAGAGCAAAAAATCAACGCAAGTATATTTGTCAGTAAGCACTAGATAAAGGTTTAAGACACATCTTTCTGGTCCGAGTCTCATGATCGAAGTAATATAATTATTCTCAACAATATATATGCTTACTTGAGTAACTATTGACTTGCCTAATCATGATGTCAGTATAGATACCTTTCCTTAAAAAATAAGTAAGACAATATGTATCTTTATGTATAATGTATATTGTATATATATATTACGTTGGTTAAGATTTTTTTTTTTTTTTGGACGAACATTGAATAAGAAGTTAAATATATTTAAACCAAAGTTTCATAAGCTAAATAATTCCCGTTAATATAGTATTAAAAATGAGTTGATCTCTAGATTAAATTTTCCCTATGTCCTCTTACCACTGGTCTTGACATAAAAAAATGGTAGTGATTTGCTAGATGGCTAAAATATTCAAGTAAATGAATGGTTTTATCACGAGGAAATTGCCACAGAATGAAAAACAACCAAATTAGCATACAAATACATCGAAGATGAAGTGGACACCTTTTTTTTTTTTTTTTTTTTAGAAAGAGACGAAGTGTGTTGCAATGTGGAGCCAAATTAACCTAGCAAAAGAAGAAGAAGAAGAAGAAGAAAAAGGGCAGAAAGGGGGCAGTTTGGTGCTGTGGGGCCCAAAAGGAGGGCCGCGGTGCCCGCCCAACCAGTGCCGCCGCGCCCAAAATGAATGCCGCTGCGCCCGCCTTAGTGCTAACCAGCTCCGCGGTGCCCAAAATGAGGGCCGCGGCGCCCAGAGTTTGTCTTTTTGTGATTTTTTTGTGTAAAAGTAGTGTTTTTGAAGCCAAAAAGAGGAAACTATTAGGTTTTCTCATTAGTTGTTGTTTTTCTTTTCTTTGGGGTATAAATAGACATAAGATGGCTAGGGTTGAGAGAGAGTGTGACATTATTTTGTGTGAGGCATATTTTGAGAGCTCTATTATTGAGAGAAAAATTCCCACAGGGTGTTAGGTGGAAGAGAGTTTTGTTAAACACAACTTGAGAGTGTGTAAGAAATTTCTCTTGTAATCTGTAATCTCTTTTGTCATAGTGGAATCTGCAGTGGCAGAAATAGGACGTAGTCTCAAATTTGGACGAACCTGTATAAAATTTGGTGTCTTTATTTTCTTCTTTTCTCCAATTTTTTTTCTGCAATTATTCGTTCTTGCGATCCTTAGAATTAGAAGGTGCCTAATTCACAACAAAGTGGACATTAGAATATATCAAAGGAAGAAATTAAGAGGGACCTTCAGCCTAAGAATTCCAATAGCCAATATTTCATGGTGATCTGATCCCTATATTATCTGGCTCCAAGACAATTAATAAAAGGGATTACTGTATGTAGTTCAGGCTTGAGAATGGTATTCATAGTGATTTTTGTAATTTCATGATTTAGGTAGGATGAGTATTGATTGGCATCAAATAGGCTTTGCCACAACCATTTCAATTCATTGCATTATTTCTATCCTATTCATGTAGAAAATCTAATCCAACCCAGGTAGATGTGAATTGGGATTGGATGTTGATTTTTTGTGTTGGTTAATTATGATTTTTAAAAAAATTAGGGGAGGTTTAAAACTATAATTTGATTGAAACTATTAGAGAACGTAAAAATTAGTTAAGAAAAAAGAAACCAAACCGAAAACTTTAACTTTGAATTGGCATATATCTTTTTGTTTTTTGTTTTTTTTTTTTTTTGTTTTCTATAAATAAACATAATATATACGTCCAGATCTGTATAAGTGAACCCTGCTAAATAAGCTTTTTTTAGGTAATTACGGGCTGTAAAGAAAATGCTTTTATAACTTAATACATATTTTTAAAATAACATACAATTCCCACAAAAAAAAAAAAAAAGACAAATAATGTGACATATCACAAACGGAAATAAGAAGAAAGGGGAAAAAAAGCTTAAAAAAAGAAGAAAAAAAGAAAGAAAAAAAAATTCTAAAATCCTAAAAACAGTAACAAAAAGTGGCCTTTAATTTATTTTATTTAGTTTATCTTTTTTTGTTTTGCCGAATTTTTATATTTTTTTGGTTTTTCAAGGGATATTTTTGTTCATTAAATATATGAAATAGTTTATTAAATAAAATTACTTTTGCAAAGTTTAAAAATAAAATTGTATTTTTTCAATAACCAATATAGGTTAAGTTATGAAAAGTTTTTTTTTCAAAATCATCTACTTATATTTTTGAGAATCCACAATAATAATAATAATAATAATAATAATAATAATAATAATAATAATAATAATAATGATGATGATGATGATGATGATGATGATGATGATGATGATGATGATGATAATAATAATAATCATTATTATTATTATTATTATTATTATTATTATTAGAGAAAATTAGACAAATAACCTATTTGTGGCTACCTTTTTAAACAAATAGATGACTTTTCAAAAATTAAAGAGATGAAATTTTTCATAGCAAAAAAACATTGATAAATACCGGTACATCGTTGATGTACATTATTAATTAATATTAGCACATCATTTAGTAACTATAAATTGATTTATTATTGATTTACTAAAAATGTATTATTAATAAACCAAATGAATTGTTGAATATAAACTATTAGGTTAATGAATGATGAATCACAAATCAATACATCATGTAGTATTGATTAGCATCAGTATATCATGAATGTACAAAAATCGTCATTTTCTTAATTTTTAAAACTCCAACCATTTTCTTCAAAAAGGCTTTAAAAGAGACCGTTTACCACCAAATCCCTTATTACTATTATTATTATTACTACTACTCCTCCTCCTCCTCCTCCTCCTCTATGAGATTTACCTTTAGTCCTATTTTAGTCTTCAATGTTTAAAAAGTCTCATTTTGGTCGATAATCTATTACTTTATTTCGGTTTTAGTCTCTCCATAAGTTCAGTGTTAAATATTGAACAAAATATTCTTAAAGTATCACTTTAGTCCATAATCTATTACTTTAATTCACTTTTGGTCCATAATCTATTACTTTGTTTTACTTTTGGTTTCTAATTTAGTACTTATATTATAATGCTCGATTAAATTTATTAATTTAAATCCATAATTTATTTGGATTTAATTAATGAATTTTTCTTGATAAATCGTATTTTTATAAAATTACGATAAAATATAAATAATGTATGGATAATGTTAATGTGTATTTTGTTTGTGAATTTTTGTAAAATTTGGGATATTGCTGATATACGAATTTTGTGAGTTTAAATATTTAAAAATTTGTGAATAATATCCTCAAAATGAAATTTATATCACAATTAATTATTGTATTGTGGCATAAATTAATAAATGATAAAAGTGTGAATTAAAGTAGAAAAGTATGCCATAATCCAAAGCAGTATAAAATGGTTAATTACCAGTTAGTAAAATTAGTAAAGGATTCTGTGTCTACAACACATCTGTCGATGGAACACATTATTGAAAGACACATAGAGGTAAAAAGGTACATAATACAATATAATTATACAGTTAAAGTAAAAACATAGATATATGAGATACTATGTTGAGATTAAAAAGTAGGTTAAAAAGTAAGTAAGTATATTTTGTAATGTCTGAGTGCATATTTCTTTAATTTTACATTAACAGTATAAGAAAAATACAATATGGTATAAAATTTTACTGTGTAAAAAGTTTACGGGACCCACCAAATGGGCACCTAAAATGTGGAAAAAGAGCTACCTTTCCCTCTTGTTGTAGCCGAATCTTACCATGCAAAATTAAGAGATTTTACCACCAAAAAAAAAATGCTAAGATGGTGACTAAGGATGATGAGTCACCAAAGTTGTAAAAAAAAAATGAAGTTTTAAGTCATCATTCCATGCAATAAAAGAACTAAACATCACTCTATTTCCACCTTCACAAAACCAGCAGCCTTTTATGGTATTCACTAAAAAAATTTTCTCAAGAAGACATCTTCCAGGCAAGGTTTGGATCAAGTTCCAATCTTCTAGTTCAAGAATTGTTAACTTTGAAGATAAATCCTAGATTTTTCCTATATGTTACTAGGGTTTTCTTTGGGTTTAAAAGGGAATCTTGATGAAGGTTTTTCTCTTCTTGCCATGGTGTATGTCTTGGAAGATTGAAAAGAAAGAAAAAAGTTTTGTGGAGGCTCACAAGCTCACAAATCCTTTGATAAAAAGCTTAACCTTCCATTTTTAAGTTGTTGTTGTTTTGATTTTTGTTAAGTTTGGTATGTCATTGCTTAAAGGATGGATTATGGCATGTTTAAGGAATTCTAGGGCATGATTTTATGGTGTGTTGTGTGTTTGCTTATGATGATTAAAGGCTAGAAACTAGGTTTTTCATACTTTGAAATTTAAGTTTCAAGAACTTGTTTTTAAGAACAAAGTTTTGATAAAACCCTAAAGAAAGAATGATTTTAATGATCTTTGAGGTCAATTTGTTTTCTAAACTAATCATGCCAAAGCAATGAGAGTTACAATTTTTATGAATAAAATTATGTAAAAATTTTAAAAGGACTAAATTGCAAAGATTTGTATAAATTCAACATAAATAATAAATGGCAAAAAAATCCACTATAAAGTTAGAATTTGAAAAAAGTTAAAACACAAAAATTGTAAAACTCATCGAAACTATTAAAAATCGCGGACGGCTTGTCAAAATTTCATATGGTTTATGAGATATGAATTTTATGAATTTTTGTTACGAAAATTTCAACAAATGTTAAAAAGAATAACGTTTTTAAATTAAAGGAATTCAAATTAGAAAATTTCAGAGAATTTTAATCTTTGCGAAAAATCAAGGCCAATGGTATAAATGATGGTTTTTTGTTCTGGGGGCAAAAACTGTCGAAATTTTCATAATTTTGATTAAAATCGTAAAGTTTTGATAAAATAGGTTTTTTTACCACAAAAAGAAAATTGACACCTTGATTTCTTACCCCACTATCAATAAGTAACACTTTGTGATGAATAGCAATAACGAGCATGAAAAGTCCAATAAGGCCGATCAAGGAAAAAAATGTCATTTTTTTCGTAAAACAACCTGAACGAACCCCAAAATGCCCAAATTCGAAAAACATCCTTTAGCGGAAGTAATTTCATATTCCATTAGTAACGGTAAGGTATCGTGAAAAAAAAGAAATGAGTTCTATAACACTCAAGTTTTTTAAACCAAGTAATAACCCAATTCAGTAATTAACGTTCATGTCTTGTTATCGACATGTAATTCAATAATACTAAGTTAGCTAATGATGATAAATGGTTTAAGCACGATACTTAAATGGATAGCAAAGGAATAGGAGACTAGTTAACGCTGTGTCAACCCCAAGTAAATTTAAATCCCACCTACAATGTAGAATAAAGAGTTTTTTAAAAAAAGAAATATTATTTAAATTATTTAGTAAAATGTATTTGTTATGCACTTATTTAAACTCAATAAAGCATCATGTATGGTATATCAACCTAAATTAAAGAACTAGTAAAATGATTCACTAGACAAGTAAAAAAAGTATCGTACCAACTCCTGATTTAAGGGAAGTCTTAAGTTAAGCTATGGTCTCGGTATTATGATGACCCATGTACGTTATGTGATACAAACACTTGGACCTTAGTTAAGTTAAGGATATAAAAAGAATAATTAATATTTATAAACAAGCATAAAAAGATCATGTATACAAGTGGGATATGTCAGTGAGCAATGTTTGGATTTATTGAGCAATAGCTCACTTGATTATTTCATGTTGTAGGAAATGGAGCCAAGAGAACATAATAGAATCACTATTGAGCCGGCAATGATATATGAACAAATGTATAGACAAAGGTATGGATACCGCCATAGGAAAGTGCAAGCTGTACTTATTAAGTAAATTTGAAATGTATAGTTTAAAGGAAATATTAAGTATGAAGCGTGATGTAATATAAGTTAAGTGTGAAGTATAAACTCTTTTGAGAAACAATGTTGAAATAACTATATATAAAAAAAATGAAAAAGTTTTATATATTAACAAAAAAAATTTCCTAATTTTTATAGCTAAATAAGTAAGTGAAGTATCATGGAACGACTCAAAAAAACTCAGGTCGCGACATATATACCGGTGTTAAAAATTCAACTTATCTTTTTCTAAATTAAAATTCATCTCACTATCAATGAGATAAAATTGTTTTTTAATACATGTAACGAAATCAAAATCATTATGTTTAGTCTTTCACTTTAAATTCTCTAAATTTTAGTCTTTAATAACTCTTAATTATAACAGAGAGATAAAAAGTGAAGCAAAGTAATAAGTTAAAGAATAAAGTGAACATTTTAAAAGTTTTCCTTTAAATATTTAATGCATAACTAATGGAGACTGAAATTGAAATAAAGTAATAAATTAGAATCAAAGTGGAACTTTTGAAACGATATACACTAAAATAGTCCAAGGTGAAAAAGTCCACGATATTATCGATATTTCCGCAACAATATTCATATTTTAACGTCTCAACAAAGATATAAAGGGAAGGATTTTTCTTCCCAAATGTTCGTAAAATATCCATAATATGCACAAATATCTATAATATTGTGAATATCTATGAAGATGTAGGATATTTTAAAAAATTTTTGCAAAATATCCAAAAAGATTGAGAAAATTTTCTGTTTTGCACAAAAATAAATTTTTTAGGACTTTTTAAATTATTTTTAATAAAATGTAACTAATATTTTGAATTTAAAGACAATTAAAAAAAGTATTTATTAAGACTTATTTAGTCTTTAAATAATTTTTGCTTTTAAAATAAGTAATTCATGACACTTCTGCAAAGCCCTATGTCACGTTACATGTACATGTGTGCACTATATTATTCCTATTTTTGTTTATTAGTTCCAATTATTGTTTTTCACGGAGCCCATAAATTTTGTTACAATTCTGATGACATTGATGATGGTGGGGTGGTGATAATAATGATAATGGAGACTATGAAAGAAGAGGATATACAATGTCCAATTAAATGCCCTTGCATCCATTCATTAGAGAAGATCGTAGTTATAGGGCAACAGGTGAGGTATTGAGGCAATTGTAAAGCAATAGATAAGAAGACGTGGTACAAATCAAGTGAGGATATTGAGGCAATTATAAAGCAAGATATAAGAAGACGTGGTACAACTCAAATGGGTCAAACTGATGAGGATTGTGTTGCCTTGAGTTTTGACTTAATGAGCTTTGAAATTAACAAAATTCTTATAGTTATAATATTTTTATAGTTCTCAAATGGTGATGAATTCAGAAGTATAAAAGCAAGATGATTTCTTTGATAACCTCTATATCCTCCGTCATAAATTAGTATTAAGATATCATTACAACTCTATGAAGACTACTTATCAAGTTAGATAATTTAACGATATCTAATTTATAGACTTATAGTAGGAAGAGACTAATAAATATACATGTGGCACATCTAGAATTATTCAAGAGTAATATCCTGGTAGATATATTGTTTAGATCAAGATCGGAACCCATATGATGCTTTCCAACCGGTTAGATACTCTTTTTGATATTAAAGACAGCTAAAGTTTGTGTGTACTTTATTATGTTTGGTGGTTATTTTTATGTATTATATTATATTATTGTATCTTGTTTGTAATGAGTATGTAAAAATAACTTTAGAAACATATTAAATATATATAATGATGGTATCCTTTTATAGTAAGTGATATAACTCTCGTATTAGAATAATATTATCCGTAAATCACAACCTCAACGACATTGTCGTTTTTGTCCTTGAATAAAACTGAGGGTAAACATCAAACATTCTTTTTGAAATTAAAAATGTCAATTTAGACGGGGCCAAATGACCCACCTTATGGCCTAAGCTCGGACAGACTCGATCCAAGTATAGAGCCGAGCTTACCTAAAGATTTAGGCCCAAACTATAGTTGAGTCGACCTAGTTAGATAATTTTTTTAATTTATTTATTAAAATTTGGATGGCTTGAGCCCAACCTGGCCCAACCCTAGACTCATGCAGGCTTTAGGCCTGGATGGGCCGCTACTGCCTGATTTTTTGGATTAATGAGATAATTGACCCAATTACGTTTATTGAATTGAAATATGACTCTAATTTGTAAAAATTCTACAAATGTCTCATAATAATATCATTAAAATTATTTATATGTAATTATATAGTAAAACATGAATATCATTAAAATAATTATTATATCATTAAAAATATTTTTAAAATATTTTAAATATTATGTTAGATTTTAATTTCATAACAATAATTAAGTCACGTAATTTTTTCTGCTTATTATTATTATTATTATTATTATTCTCTTTTACGGCTTAACGCTTCTCTAGTACGGAATTTACCCTCGGACCCTGCCCCAAAGTAACTTTGCCTCCTGAGTCACATTCTTGCTTCTTCTCCTTCTCCGTTTCTGCTCTTCGATTGACTTCGCTCTCCTCTCTTCTACCCTATTTCTTCATTTCAGGTAAGCAATTCTCCCGTATTTACGACGTCGTCCTACTTCTCCGCAACTGGTTTAGGACTTTTCGCATTTGGGAAATTTCTCGCTTGATTTTGATACATATGGTTGTTGATTATGTCATGCTTCGATACTTAACAATTGAAAGACTTAAATTTGCGAGCATATAATGTTTTCCTGATTGTGGGGTTTTACAGATTTTTGAATGATTTATGTGTTCTTTGAATAATTTGGGATTCTCTGAAACTGTTTTAGCGATCTTGTTAACTGATTTAGGAGATCCGAATTGCCTCTGTGATTTGAGATTGTCTCCCTAATTCTTCTTTACTGCATTACCACTTTGCAATGGAGATTCAAAATATATATATTTTTTTTTAGTTCTTATTTGGGGTATTTAAATTTCATTGCTTATTAAAGTTTGGCATCTAAATAAAAGTAGAAGTTTAGGTTTTGAAATTACACTGCAGTCAATGCATGAGATTTAACTCCCATTGCCATATCAGATTTTTTTTTTTTCAATATAATTTATATAAAGACAGCTGAATGAATTAATGCAGCACAAAAATCCCTACTTCACGGTTTATGTGGAGATTGAGCAAAACTCATAAATTTAATTTTAAAGAATTATAAACCTATTGGTACACTGAATTTTCCCTTTTGACTATGGAGCTTCATGCTATCTTCTTCTTGTGAGTCTTATACAACCCGTCAAAACATTTAGAGTTATTAAGCGGATAAATGAAGTTTCTTGTGAAAGATGATCAACTGTTTGGTTAGAAAGTTTCAGTTTTAAACCACTATCTCTTTATTAATATGGATGTTAAAAATTTTGTTTGCAATGAAGTAGGAAGCTATTGGATGGACCTTGTATTTCTCCAGCGAAAGTAGACCCTTGTAAAACGACCATTAACTGGGGAGGTTGATGTTAAATTCATGAGTGTGAAAAGACAAAAGTGGGTTAAATAGTTGGGGGAAAAATAAAGTTTCTTGCAAAAGAACATTAATATCTGGAAATAATTGGGTTGTTGGTTATTATAGCTTGAAGGAAGTTTGGGTTCTAAACCACCCTTTCAACCTCTATCACTGTCTCCAGGTGATTTTATTAAGGAGTTGTCCGGTCATGGGTGATTTTAGTATTCAGATAAGCAGCAACCTGGTTAATAGCCTTGCTGGTGGTGAGGATGAGAAGTCAAAGAAGAAGACTAAAAGAACGAGAACGAAGCTACCTAGGGAGCATCAAGCTAAACAATCCCAAGCTAAAACAAATCAGAAACAGGTTTCTGATGATGTTACAGAACACAAGGGACCGGCTGCTACAGGATGGCCACTTCAGCCTCCAGTGTTCTTGCCTGTAAACCCTCCTTCACAGTCGGCCAGTGCAGAGTTAGAAACAATCCGAGTGGTCCTGCAAGAGAGTGAGAGGGTTGTGGAGAAGTTGCAGAAGCAGGAAGAGAACATGGTGCAGGAGGTAACACAAAGAGCAAAGGAGCTCCGTGAGAAGGAGTTCAAGCTTCCTTACCAGAAGCCTTTGCCTTGTGTAGCTGAGAACGAGGCCTGCCTGGCTTGCTACAAGGAGCATCTCAAGGATCCCTTGAAATGTGCTGATCTTGTTCGAAATTTTGCAGATTGCGCTCGGAGAGTCTGGCAGCAAGCGAGCTCGGCACAGTAGTGGTTTGTTCGTTTTTAGGGAGAAAATTTTGGTTTATAAACTGAGTGCAAGCTGTTTTTACAAAACAGCTACTGTTGAAAATAAACCAAAACATTAATTGGAGTTTCCATCATTGGGAGTGCTTGTTGTGATCTCATTTTGTCTTTTACAACATTTGTTCAATACATGACATTTCTGCTCTCTAAACGGTTATAAAACTCAAGTGAAAATAATGATGCTTTTAGATCTTGAATTTGGCACCTTAGCACATCCACTAATTAGTTCAAAAATTCTTCAAGAATAGACTATTCACCTATTTAATAGCTCCTTATATTTTGACAAACAGTAATTTGTTTATGTTATTATATTCAGCAAGGTTTTCCGTCCGCTATGATATGGTCGTTGAATGTTTCCTTCTTTCATACAAGCAGGATGGAATCTATTTCTCAAAAGCACTTGACGAATTTGCAGAGACCAAAGCCACTTTTAGATGCTATTCATGCTAAGCTGTCCCCTAGGCGCAAAAGCTCTTGCACTCTTCAGCCTTCCTACTCTTTTTTTTTTTAGGATATCTCTGGTAGAAACCGGGAAAAATTTACAGTTTCAAAACTTACACCAATGGTGGAAGTACTCATCAAAAAAGTCTTTTTTTACTATAATTTTCTTCGACCCTTTCCGGATCCTAGTTCATGATTAAATGGCTACAATCCTGTCCAAGAAAAGAAGGCACAAACACAGTACTCCCACATATAGCAGTGGGTTCATGAGTCAAATTCATACCAATAACAGAAAAGAAATTGGGAAACATGGATAGTTGGATGTGATGTCCCATTAATCTTGTTTGTAATATCAACAAAGATTGTTCGAGTCAATGTTGAGCTCAGTTTTAATGGAATAGAGTTTAGTGGGATACAACTATAGCATCACAAGAGAGGAAAATTTTATGGTAGGATAGCAAAGATATTCTACTAGCATTTTACATTTATGAACTGCCAAATTTTCATCAAGGTCTATTAAATACTTAAATTGTATCATTTCTTCTCATAAGATGTCAGGGTAATTTAATGTTTGAAAACATGCAATGGTGATACATACTTCTAGTTATAAAAATAAAAGTTTTTAAGAAAAAATGATGAGAGTACAGATGCAAGACAAAAGAAGGTATAGACTAATAAATCATATTAGACTCGTATGAAGACTAAAAAAAGAAGAGGAAAATACAAATTTAACTGAAACTTATAGTTGAAATTAGGAGAGGCAGTAGAAAGCATAGAATGCTCAAATAAATTAATTAAAAAAATTTTAGCTAGACTTTAAATTTAGGCCACGTGCAGGTCACGTGAGGTAGAGGGTGAGTGGGTGAGTGTGTGATGTGAACTGCACGCGCTCTCTCTTCCTCGGTAGAGACTAGATTGTGGCCGAGGACCACTAATTTATCGCCGAGTTTTTGTGATTTCCTCGCTGCCACGTTTTCCTTCCCTCCAAATCCTCGATCCTATCTTCCCAGATTCCGACAGCTCCGAAGTTTTCAATATTCCCAACAAATTCACCAAACTATTTTCTCCAATCTTTTTCTAACCAGGTAAATCCCATATTCTCTATCTCAAAATATTTTTTTCTTTTTTTTTTGTTTTGGGGCTTCTATCTGTAAGTTATTATGAGCTGTTAATGCTGCAAAAAAATAAAACAAAATAAAAGAAATATAGAAACGTTAAATTTAAAAGGCCTTTTTTAGTTGCTTAATTAAGAACAAATTATTTAAGAATGCCCATCATTATAAAGCTAGAGCTTTGGAGCTTCATTACAACTTTGATAATTAAGAATGCCCTTTTGTTTTTGTTTTTGTTCTTGTTTTTGTTTTTTTTTTTTTTTTTTGCTCTGTCTTGTTTTGTTTTATTGTTTTTTTCAAAACATGTTGAAATGGAATTCTGGTTTTGTACAATCTAGTACAAATCTGTTTGTTCCTTTTGTTGCCATTGAATACTGTTACTATTACTGCAATATTTGTTCTCTGTTGAAAGTAAAATAAAAGTTGGAAACTTGATGGAGATGATGATTCTCAAGTGAGTAAATGATCTGACAAGTTTTGTGAATGGTTATAACTTTCCAACATAAAAAATTCTATTGAGCACATTTATGTAGTTTTTCAGTTACTTTTAGTAAAAACCCACTTGTCAATTTTGCTTGATTCTTGCTTCATCTTCAGATATTTATGTCATTATTTTTTTTCATTCATGTATTTTTCCTTTTTCATTAGAATGCTCTATCTTCTTTTGTACGTTTTTGTTGATTTTGTAACAAATTCTTGCATTACGTAACAATTTCACTTATGTAGTAAAAAATTTTCTTCAACGTTGGCTTGATTTAGTTTGTGCTGTTGTTTATCTTTTAATTTTTATTTAGTTGATAATGATTTTGAACACAGATTCTACGATGTTAGCATACAAATTACAGTGTTGGGTTTAAGAATTTGTCGAACTTTTGAGTGGTTGAAGAGAAATGGTGCGAGGAAGAGATGCCTGTTGGGAACATTGCGTCCTTGTTGATGCAAATAGGCAGAAGGTTAGGTGCAACTATTGTCAGCGGGAGTTCAGTGGCGGCGTATATAGGATGAAGTTTCACTTAGCTCAAATAAAGAACAAAGACATAGTCCCTTGTACAGAAGTCCCGACTGAAGTGTGTGAACGTATTCGGAGTATATTAAGCACTCCCAAGAAGCAGAAACCTGCCAAGAAACAAAAGGTGGATCAGGCAGCAGCAGTGGTGGCCAATGATCGACAGAATAGCTCTTCTGCTAGCGGCGGCTTCCATCCTAATAACAACCATGTATCTAGCGGTCATAATGGAAGCGCCTGCCCATCTTTGTTGTTTCCACACCCTTTGCCAAATAGACAACCGGTGGAGGAAGATGCTCAGAGGCAAAAACAAGATAGCGCTGATAAAAAAATTGCTGTTTTCTTCTTCCACAATTGTATCCCTTTTAGTGCTGCTAAATCCATGTATTACCAAGAAATGGTGGATGCTATAGCAGAATGTGGGGTGGGATATAGAGCCCCGAGTTATGAGAAGCTGAGATCCTCACTGTTGGAAACAGTGAAATGCAAAATACATGATTCCTATAGGAAATATAGAGACGAGTGGAGAGAAACAGGTTGTACCATCCTATGTGATGGCTGGTCTGATGTTAGCAGGACGAAATCACTTGTGGTGTTCTCAGTAACATGCCCAAAGGGGACACTATTTCTAAAGTCTGTTGATGTCTCTGGTAACAAAGACAACGCTACTTACCTGTTCGATTTGCTTGAGTCTGTTGTCTTGGAGGTTGGCATTGAACATGTAGTTCAGGTCATAACTGATGCTGCAGCCAGTTATATCTATGCGGGTCAGCTACTCATGGCAAAGTACAATTCTTTATTTTGGTCTCCTTGTGCGTCTTGTTGCATCAATAAGATTTTGGAGGATCTTAGTAAGCTAGAGTGGGTGAACACAGTCTTGGAAGAGGCAAAGACCATAACAAGTTACATATATAGCCATTCTTGGACTTTGAGTATGATGAGAAAGTTCACTGGTGGAAGAGAACTAATCAGGCCAAGAATTAGTAGATATGCAAGTAATTTCCTCTCCTTGAGGTCTATTGTGATTCAGGAAGACAATTTAAAGCACATGGTTTCTCATACAGATTGGCTGTCATCCGTATACGGTAGACGTCCCGAGGCTCAAGCTATCAAGTCATTGTTGTATTCGGATAAATTTTGGAAGTATGCACATGAAGCTGTTAGTGTTTCTGAACCATTTGTTAAGCTCCTAAGAATTGTTGATGGGGACATGCCAGCCATGGGCTACATCTATGAAGGCATAGAGAGGGCCAAGATTGGCATAAAGGCGTACTATAAGGGAGCCGAAGAAAAGTATATGCCGGTTTGGGAGATGATCGAGCAGAGGTGGAACAACATGCAGCCCCACTCATCCTTGCATGCAGCTGCAGCGTTCCTAAATCCTTCGATATCTTACAACGCAAATTTTAAGACTGATTTGAGGTTGAGGAACGGGTTTCAAGATGCCATGTTGAAAATGGCTACCACAGACAATGCTAAGACGGAAATAACAAAGGAACTTCCGGGGTACATTAACGCCCAAGGTGCCCTCGGGACGGATTTCGCAATCATGGGAAGGACATTGAACGCCCCAGGTATGTGTAAAGCTGAAACTAATATCAAACATCCTTTAGCTTATTTTTCTCCATTGAAATAAAGAAAGGGAAACCCAATCCCAAGTTTTTGGCCGCTAATTATATAAGATTCATACACTAGTTTTTTCCTTTAGTTTTAGTTATTATGATATCTATTCTTAGAGCTAATAAACATTAGAAAGAAATAAAAAGGGAATTGGATTGTTTCTATTTCTAATTCCAAGTAAATAATGGAAAGGTAATCGAGGATCTCTTCCCACTCCTTTTCTTTTCCTTCCCAAACTTTTCACTTTCCAGTACTTTCCTTTACACATTAATAAACATGCCCTTAATATATACTTCATAATTGGCATTACTATCAGAAAAAATAACAAGGTTGGTGCACCGTTTCGAACTCGTCAGTTTAAACCGTCTATAATGTAAGGTCATTTATAGCTAGAATGTACAGCAAAAAACATCTATAGTGTAAGGCTCTCATAAGTTATAATATTTAAATTCATTTTTTCAGTTCAAACTAGTTTATCAAATATTTTAAAACTTGAGTCATTAAAAAAATGGATATATAGAAATAGAATTATATTCATATGCCTGTATTTTGCCATTTTTGATGCGAGCTTTGTTTCTTTGTCCTGTCTTGGCAACATTTGTTGGACAATATAACTAAACATTTCTATCTTTCTTAGTCTTTCTGTACAATATGAGATAGATAAACTGACCATATTATCCCACTTTTCTTCACCCGTTCATTCTTAGGTGATTGGTGGGCAGGATATGGTTATGAAATCCCCGCACTTCAGAGAGCTGCAATAAGGATATTGAGCCAACCTTGCAGTTCACATTGGTGCAGGTGGAATTGGACTACCTTTGAGAGCATTCACAGCAAAAATCTTAACAGAGTAGAAACGGAAAAATTGAAGGATTTGGTGTTTGTCCATTGCAATCTGTGGCTGCAGGGAATATGCCAAAGTAGAGGTGGGAAATGTAAGCCCATAGTCTTTGATGAAGTAGATGTTAGCTTTGAGTGGCCCACTGAGTTAGACCCTTCTGCCCCACTTTTGGATGATTCATGGTTGGACAGTTTACCCTTTGATTGTGGGGCTAGTCCCTAAAGAAAACAATATCATATATGTATGCATGCATGTACATATACATATATATATATATATATATATTTTACATTTATGTATACGATTTTGATATTCTGTATCACAATGCAGTTAGTGTATGATTTGTGGAAAATAGTCTACAAGAAAAAAAAAATCCAATTGTTGGTCGGTGGGTGCTATTGGCTCGAAAGCACCTATCAAGTTCCAAAACGATTGTCGGAAAAAATAAAATAAAATAAGAAGAGAAAAGAAAAGAAAAGAAGAAGAGAGAGAGAGACGAAAAATGTTCATCAGCAAGAAGATGAGCCCTTTAGAAGAGGCTTAACAAGGCCCAAAAGCTAAGCCACAAAAAGCACATTTGAATAATATTCCTAAAGTAGCAGTTATGGTTTCAGCTATATAGTTTTAGTTTTAAGTACAAATAATATAAAACTCTTCATATATTACAAATATAAAGCAATACTCACATGATATATAGTGTGCGGTTAAAACTTTGTGATTCAACTCTTCTCTTCAACCCCAGTGAAGAGTCTATTAAGAGTACTAAATTGAGGAGAGAAGTAGAGCTATAAATATCGAGGGTGAAACTGAAATAGTGCATATGGTCCAATCTTTTGCCACCAAAGCTTTCCATCTTTCTCGCCGCTCTGAAATATGAACCGTCGTTTCGTCATCATGGAATGATGGAAGCAAAACGACACCTTCACTCCCGCGATTCATCTCAGACAAAAAAATGTCCTCGAAATTATGAGAAACGCAAAAAGGCAACAATGGAGATTCATGCATTCGAATGGATATGCAGATATATTTTAAATATTAGCTCACATTTTTTCTTTAGATTTTAATTGGGTCACGTTGGTATTGCATTATAGATTTTTCTCTTATTATAATATCTCATATAAGTTAAAGAATTAGCAAAGAAACTTCCGACGAAAAATTTGTTTTTAGTGTCAAGAATCAGTGAGAGGGCTTAAATTGGCATTCACCTTGTCGTAAAGATTAAATAAAAATCAGCAAAAGAATCTAATTGGCACTCTCTTGAGAGAACATCTAATTGTGTTATTGTTTCAATGTCAAATGTTAATATTTAAATAGGAAAACCCTTTTTAGATGACCCTTGCTAATTATTTTTAGGATACGCTAAATTTTAACCTTTGATTATTATTAGTTAATTTTTCTTTTGAGAACTAACATTAAGAGATTTAAACTTTCACTTTATGACGAAAGTCAATGTGAAATTATTGCTAAGATTATATATAATGTCACATTATTTTTCTTTTCAATAGCCAAGGTTTCTATCAATTAATGTGTTGACGTATTTTGAATAATATGATACCATGAAATGTAAAACTAAACAATACGTCAAATAAGTTATTTTCATATTTTTGTGTCAAAAATAACATTGTCAACTATGGGGAAGGTGGGGTTGGGGTTTGGGGGTTTAAAATAGATGGGTATCTAAAGATTTAAAATAAGTTGAAGAGTAAGACAATAAAAATATGTGGTGAGGTTATTGGTCACAACTCATAAATAAAGAATGCCACTCAATGATAACGTCTATAAATAAAAATATGTGGTAAGGTCAAAGACTAATCCTATATAATAACGTGCCAAAAGTATTTATGGAGGTGGGGGGAAAGGGTTGGGGGTTGAGGGTTTAAAAGAGGTGGGCATCTAAAGATTTTAAAATAAGTTAAAGAGTAAGACAGTAAAAATATGTGGTGAGGTCAGTAGCCACAACTCACAAATAAAAGATGCAATTCAAAGATAACGTCCACAAATTAAAATATGTGGTGAGGTTAGAGACTAATTCTATATAATAACGTGCCAAAAGTATTTATGGGGGTTGGGTGTTGGGTGTTGGGTTGGGGGGTTTAAAATATCTGGACATCTAAAGATTATAAAATAAGCTGAAGGGGACGACAATAAAAATATGTGGTGAGATCAATGGCCACAACTCACAAGTAAAGGATGCCACTTAATGATAACGTCCGCAAATAAAAATATATGGCGAGGTCAGAGATTGATCATATATAATAACGTGCCAAAAGTATTTATGGGGGTTGGGGGGTTAGGGTTTAAGGGTTTAACATAGGTGGGCATCTAAAGATTTTAAAATAAGTTGAAGAGTAAAATAATGAAAATATGTGGTGAGGTCAGTGGCCACAACTCACAAATAAAGGATGCCACTCAATGATAACGTACACAAATAAAAACATGTGATGAGGTTAGAGACTAATCCTATATAATAACGTGCCAAAAGTTCTTATGAGGGTTGGGAGTTGGCAGTTGCAGGTTTAAAATAGGTGGGAATCTAAACACTTTAAAATAAGTTGAAAAGTAAGACAATAAAAATATATGATGAGATCATTAGCCACAACTCACAAATAAAGGATGCCACTCAATGATAACGTCTACAAATAAAAATATGTGGTGAGGTTAGAGACTAATCTTATGTAATAACTTGTCAAAAGTATTTATGGGTGTTAGGGGGAGGGGGGGATTGGGAGTTGGGGGTTTTAAAAGTATGTGGACATCTAAAGATTTTAACATAAGTTAGAGAGTAAAGATAATAAAAATATGTGATGAGGTCAGATAACCTTGTATAATAAAGTGCCAACTGTATTTATGTGCCAAAAGTAATTATGATGGCAATTGGCTCCAAACCACCAACCAATCAAGTTTCAAAATGAGAGCACACACACTCTGATACCCTTTTGTCATAGTCAAAGGCTTCTAAAATGTTACATCACCAAGAAGATGAGCCCCATAGAAGATGCTAAATAAAGCTAAATGACAAAAAGTTTACTTGATAATAATCTTCCACTTACCATTTATGTATTTCATGTAATGCCTTCCTTACGGACGCCACAGATGTCGTTTCATTCATTCATTAATACTTTTAAGTTCAATAATATACTATATGATTGAAACTTTATTTGGCAAAATATACCCAGGATCCATGCATACACATTATATATATATATGCATCAATATTTAATAAATTACTCAATTATAATAAATTACTTGATCATAATCATCCTTTAAATAGTTTGCCAAAACCATTGAAAATTGAATTAACTTTTAAAACATCTTTAAAATCTGCATAAACAGTTCGGCAGACTGAACATGAGACTTCGGCAAGCCGAACTCGACCGACAGGCCGAAGATTATCCATCGACAGACCACCCGAGGCTTTGTAAAACAAGGTTTCAAATTCGATAAGATCGGCAGGCCGATACAGGGTATTCGATAGGCCAATCCTCTCATCGACAGTCTGACCAGTAATGGTCAGCAGGCCGACCGACTATCAAAAATCAATTTCTTTAAAAAAAACAAATCTCAGTAATTAAAAATGCGAAAGACATATGATAAAACTACAAGGTTAAAATATCATCGTTTAAATCTTTAAAATTCAACAAATAGACATACTCAAAATTATAACATATAGTTTATATCATTAAAAATCCCATCTTTGGTGTTCTTCCATTTGCAATTCATCGTCCTTAGTTCACAAGTCTTTCCATGCCCTTCGTCTAATCCATAACATTCTTACCCTTATCTGCAACATGATATAAAACTGAATAAGGTAATGCTTAGTAAGTACATTTATATCTCACAACTTAAAACATTTTATGAACATTATCATCATCATCATAATAGTGCTCTAGGCACAATTTCATAAGGAACATATCTTTCATTACAATGTTCACATTAAAACTTAATTCATTTTATCTTAAGGGCTCAAGTGTTGCACCATAAACATCATCATCATAGGCGCGCCGTCATGAGAGGAGATGGTAGCTAATCCTAAACCACACATGACATCATAACTTATCATATCATAACATATCATATCATTGGGCGTGCAACACTTATTTAGGTGATACATATACACATATTTATACTTTCATGCTTTGAAAAACATTATCATAAAAACATGCATAAAATTTTATACCTTAAAAAAAAACTTCCATAATAATACTTTATGTATAATCTTCATGAGAAATCATCATAAAACCATCATAAACATAGATTTTAAACTTTTCATAAACTCATCATGTTGTAGGTGAGAATGTACTTACCTTTTTAGCTTACTTAACCTTAATCAGAGGTGACGTTGTCGCGATCTAGATATGCTTGTTCCTTAGGGTGTTCATGTCATACATTCATTTAAAGATACATAAAATTAATATTAATTTTTATGAGTCCATGAAATCATTCAACACCACAATAACATATCTGAAATTCCATAATACATTCATCTCTTAAAAACATAAATATAATATATTTCATTAACCATAATTCATAAAATAAAACTATCATCACAAATACATTTATGACCTCCATGAATTTAAAATTCAATAACTTTACATTAACACATAATAAGGGCACCAAATTTAGCAAAAACAAAGATAACATATAAACCTATCACGATTTTTCATTAGTCATAAAAATTTCATTTAATGTCTCAAACAAGTCATACAAATTACATACCAAAATCTACCAGTGGTAGCAATCAGTGAGCAGCCTTCACTAACATTCATTTTATAAATTATTCACATTCTAAAATAATTTCATAAAAATACTACATATAATAGACACATAAAATTACAACATACCCAAATATTAGCTTCAAATAAATTCAACACAATTCAAATCATGCTTTAAAACTTAGAGGCAAAAACAAACTCTAATCACATAAGCAGTGAGCAACACATAATTATCATATTCTAAAAATTAAAATAAAATTGATATGACCCTAAAATTTATGTGACAACCTAAAAACACATAAACACAGTACCATAAAAAGTTTCATTAGCAAATAAACTCATTTAGACATACAAAGAGATCACATAGACAATACATTAATAACTTTACTGATTAAACAGCCACAAAAACCTAGCCTTAAAGAAAATTCAATAACGCATAAAATATTTATCATTTTACGATGAGACTTTACGATTCCACACTTAATACATACATGAAATTGAAATTTTCTACCAAATTTCATACAAAATATCATTCATTTGCATTATGAACTAAGACCACATTTTTGTGCAACATAACTTATCAGCAACAATTTTCATGAATGGCAGAGAGGAGAAAATTCATAACTTATCATAGAGAAATCAAAATAACATGAAATTTGGAGGAACATTACTTAACACATGCATGATTAATATATTAAAATTTTAAAGTAAACAGAAATTCTTAGACTAAGATATAGCAGTCGGATTAAGGAGAAGAAATACCGAAAAAATAAACTCTTACCTTAAAATGAATTCTTCTCAAACCTTCCTTGGAATTTACCCCAACAAAATTGCAATATTTTATTCAAATGATAGCAAGAGAATTGAGGGAGAGAAGAAAGAGAAAAATGTGAAAAAAAGAAAAAAGAAAATATCTAAGAGAAATTTTTAGTGAGAGAGAGTGTGAAATTATCGTGAAGTAGAATAATGCAAGAGGGTCAATTCTCTCTAAATTGGCAGCAGAATTTCTAAAAAAAAGATGCATTACTCGTGCGAAAAATGGAGGGAATTGAGGGGAAAAAGACAAAGTTTTCAAGAATGGTTCTAGTTACCATATTTTTAACTTTCAAAAAATGGAAAACCTTATCAATTAACTCCAATCAATCAAAGTCAAACATTTCATTTCCTAAAATGAGGAAATTAATCCAAAAATATGCCAATCAATCAACAATCATGATTCAATCACATAATCATCCTTATCACAAATTTTGGGGGATTTCTACTGATTGCTTATCAGCTATCATCGGCATGTTGATGTCTCACTTTGACTTGTCGAATCCGTGAAGTCTGGTCTGTCGATGATATTCATCAACCTGTCGTTCCATAAGGGACAATTCGGCCTGCCGAACTAAAAGGTCCAGCCTACCAATCTGCCTTAACATTCTAAAATTTATCAAAGCATTAGATCATCATTATTAAACACAGTATAAATGACATGAACACTTGAGCATATCGATTTCACATGACCGTCACCTGTCATAACACTTGAAATAAAATGGTTAATACCATCATAACACATATCAATTAAGAAATTACTTAACATCGTCACTAATTTGACATAAACTGTTACATGAAAATCGACAGGTGTTACATTTCAGAGTCTATAGTCTACTAGTACCAGTGTAGATATAAGGCAGGGAAGTACAGCCATACATTAGTATTATTTTATTTCATTTTTAAATAAAAAGATATTATTAGTGATAACACTTTGACCAAAACTTGAAACCGAAAAAGTACAATAGTTCATTTAAAACTCCAATCTTTTGTGCCCTTGTTTCTTCTCTCAAGACTTAGCTTTCCATTTTTTACTCACCACCATGAAATCAGAAACTGCACCCATGTCCGTACAAAATCTCTTATCCACCGTCGTTTCATCATCATGGAAGCAAGACGACACCTTCACTCCTGCATTTTACTTTTACTCTCTCTCTGCTTTCATCCTCTTTTGGTTCCGCTTATTCAAGCTCCTTGTTACTGGAGGCAACAACAACATCCAGCTCCTCGTTGTTGAAATTGTTGGAAAGATTAGAATATATCTCTCTAACATATTTAAGATAAAAAAAAACACATTAGGATAAGTGAAAAGTACATTTTTAATGTGTCTTTCAGTTAGCATGAAGTTCCGCGACACTCCAAAGTTGAAGCCGCAGCTCTAAAATATGTAATCAACATACGAAAAGGCAGAGAGCTTAGCGCCATGATACTGGGTTTTTGGTGCCGTGGCGCTAGCCTACCTAAGCACGACTTCCGTGGCGCCCAGTAACTCTTTTAAGCAATTTTGGTGCCGTGCACCTAGAGCTACTGGGCCAAAAAGTTAGCATCACAGCACTCTTATGAGCTGATACATGATGATATTTGTTCTGATCTGGTATATTCATTGGTTGTATATTTCTATACAAACTTAAATATCAATTAGCAATGGATAAATCCGTTGTAATAAATGTATAGATATACAAATAGACACATTTACGAATGAAGAGATGCCTTTACATTTGATGAGGTATATTTTGAAAAGGTTGTGTGGATTGATTTGTTTGTGACCATTCCTCAAATGACACCCCTATCTTTTATTTAAAAAAAACTCTAGAATTATAACAGAATCATATCTTGTTCTAAAATACCATATTATTGCTAAATATAGTGTTCAAGTGTTTGTTATATCTTAGGGGTAATTTGTTACAAAACATTCTAGTAAACTTGATTAAATGAGGGCAAATAAAACTTTTAAAGAATGTATTTTATACACACCTTAAACACATTTTCTTTTTTTAGAAAATTTAAGTCTCCATTCACCAACAGGAATTAGTGCTGAAAATATGTCTATTGTATAGTGTGTTCAACGTAGCATTGTTTTCGGGTGAAACAGGTTGGAATGTTTTCATGTCTAATGTTCTTTGTTCTTTCTTTATGCTAATTTGAGATAATGATAGATGTTGAGGTGTTGAGTTCCCCGGCCAGAGCCTGGCAGGCACCTTGAACGTATTGCCAGGCAGGCTGCTTGGGGAGCTTCTACACAAATTTGCCTCCCAAGGGGGACCGCGTCCCCCAAGAGTCGAACCCTTGACCACTCGTATAAGAGGGCCTTAGGTTGCTTCCCAGGCACCAGTCCAAAATGTTGAGGTGTTGAGTTGCTCGGTCGAAGCCTAGCGGGCACCTCGGATGTATTATCGAAGAGGGGAGCCTCCACACGGATTTGCCTCCCACGAGGAGAGTGCGTCCCCCAAGAGTCGAACTCATTTCTTCTTGAATAAGAGAGTCTTAAGGCCTATCCCAGGTACCAATCCAACTAATTAGTTGTACAAAGAGTGACTATCGGAATGCTACATTAAAAGAGAAAGTAAGGTGTTTGTAGACATTGTTTGAAGTTGTAGACATTGAAAGGGAAAGTAAGGAAACTATGAATTTAGACGGATAACGAAACGGGATTCAAGTTCAAAGCTTTGTCATAGTTTGGGGAATAATAAAGAAATAAGAGTATCACTAATGCAAGATTGCAGAAGGATGATGGCTGTTACTAAGAAAATCAAGAGAAGATGGAAAAGGAATTTTGGGAGTTGTATGAGAAGTTGTAGAAGGCGAGTGACTATTGGAATACTACATTAAAAGAGATTGTAAGGTGGTTGTAGACATTGTTTGAAATTGAAGAAGTGAGACTGGCAGTTTTGAGTTGTAATAGTGAAAAATCCCCCTAGACCAAACAATTTCACTTTGGGATATTTTCAAGATTAGAGTGGTGATATTTTTATTACATGAATGTTAAGGTCGTTAAAAAATTATAGACTGTTGTGCTTATATACTTTCACATTACCAATTTATCCCCAATATACACCTATTTTAGGTCAACTATCTATTTTTACTAGTGAAATCTCAGAAACACCTATTTTGTTGATGAGGTATTATTTCTATCCATATAACCAAACATAGTTTTATCGCTATAAGCTTCGTTAAAACTATTCTTCAACAACCCAAAACATAATGCACAAAATAAATCAACCCTCAATGTTCCAAAAGTATTCCATCAACAACAACTTGCACATTATGAACAACCATTTCACCAACAAAGTGAGCCTTTGGTCTCAGAAAAACTAAAAAAACTGCAACTCGGCATATACACTAAAAACAAAAACTATATTTGAAAAAAAAAAGAAAGAAAAGGAAACAACTCCTAAAACAAGTAATTGATAACATCAACTATCTAAATGGTCTATTTAAAACATGAAACACAAAAAGTTTCTTTCTTAAAAATAAAGCAACAAAGCCTGAATATTATGAAATCCCCAAAATGATCTGGAAAACCCTAGCAAAAAAAAATGAAGGTATTAGCTCAAAAAGGGTGAAAGTAATATCTCATTTATTAAGAAAGGGTATTCTCATGATTTCACAAGTCAAAATAGGTAGTTGACTGGGAAAAAAATAAAAAATAAAAAATAAAAATAAAAAGCTATATATTGAGCATAAATTGGTAATATTAAGGTATGAAAGTGCAAAACGCAAGGTATACTTTTTTTTTTTTTATAGGCATTGTCTTAAAATTTTCTCTAAGTTTAGACTTTTCTTTCGTTACATATAAAATAGGTTTCATAAGTAGCATAGAAATATTGGTGAGAAATCATGTTACTCCTTACCGTACAAAATTATGCTGCTTAAGTTGTTTTATAAGAGAGATATGCTAATAATCACATTCAAGTTGAGGAATGACACGAATTTTGTCTGAAAATTAACTACAAAAAAATTGAGTCTTCTATGAGTACTGCTGCTTTTTTTACTATTGTTATTATCATCATTTTTGCGCAAATCTTCAATGAGTGTTAATTGATTGCAAATAATTAACGACAGTAATATGCATACTTATATGTTATTTATTAAGGTGATTTTTGTTCTTGTTAGTATTTTTTCCATCTACTTCTTCTGATACTACTCCAGGCAGCTTGTCCAACAGCGAAAACAGGTAATATTTTTGTCACTAAATTTAAGTTCTTGACTCCAATGGCATGTTATTTATTATTCTGTTTTATTTTATTTTATTTTTTGAAAGAAGACCTTTACCATTGTCATCACTACTGCTATTCAACTTATACAACCATTGCATTTGCTTGCTAAGTCTTTGATTATTAGAAGAAACGATATTTTCCAAACCAAACAGTTCTTTAAGTGGAGACACTTGCCCTTTTTACTGTTTAGTCAAGAAGATGTTGTATCAACTGATAAACAGACTTTTGATAAGCAAATTTAGTGGTTGTTTAATATTACATATTTAACTTTATGATGTTTTACATAACTTGCTACTTGACTATATCCACTTGTTTTTTAGAAAACAATTTTTATTTACTTACTCTAATACTTTGGTCATTGTACAATTTGACTTATAAAATATGGAATGATGGGCGGCGGAGATGCATATAGCAAGTATCTTATTTGACAAATGCGACAGGTATATTTTTCTTTCTCAATTAAATACCTTATTTCTAGGTTGCATGATAGGGCCTGATATTACTAGCTAGCTACTTTTGAGTGACAGATAAAAAAAAAATTCCTCAATATATAATGTTGTGAAAGTGACATATTATTGTCATCACTATTCACCATTGCAATTCTGATTACAGAAGTACTAGTTTTGTTTTTTACGTTTTGATCATTAGTTGAAATGATATTTTTCCCAACCATGCAGCTTTTTGAGTGGAGACACTTGCCCTTTTCACTGTATAGTCGGGATGATGTTGCGTCAACCGATAAACAAAATAGTGAAAAACAAACTTAGTGGTTGTTTTGTATTACCTATTAATTAATGTTTTGATATAACTTGCTACTGGACTATGTGCATTTGCTTTGACATTGAAGTTTAATATTGTAACATAAATATTTTCGAAGTAAGAGTATTCTGTGCTCATTAATTCTCTTTGATATATTAATAATAGCTATTAATTTATTGTTTTTTTTTCATTTAATAGTGCTAATTTTATTATTTAGAACCTCTAATACTTTTATTGTTGTTTTATTTGACATATGGAATGATGGGCTGCTGGGAGACACAGCAAGCATATTATTTTTCAAAGACGACGGGTATAATTTTTCAAGCATATTATACATACTAAGCTCACTGGGTAAAAGTTAACCGACCAGTTATAAAGCATTTTTTTATGTTTAACTTATCCCAATCTTAATGTTGCTTTAGGCACATTGAAATTGTCCTAATTATAGAGTTCCTTGTTAAGGTCTTTGCACTCTTTATGTCCTAAGCTTTCATTAGATGATTCTTTGGAGATTTGTAGACCCACTTCATTTTAGTCATATGTTGTGTTCTTGTCTATGCGTTGGGAACCTAGTCTAAACCAAGAATTTGTACCAAAGTTTATTGGATATTTAATTTATGAGAAAAAAACTATAGCAAAATTGATTTGAACTACAACTTTGTTGTTTAAACTACGTTCCCAAAAACCCTAGAAATAGTAAAATATCCTTAGAAAGGGTTTCGTAGTATTTCATTTACGAATTCCATTTTTTCTCTAATTATATTCAGTTAGAAGTATGTATTGATTTTTTAAAACTATTTTATATCAATCTTAGAAGGAGTATTTATATTTTTTATACTCTTCATTTTGAGGTTATTAAAAATTATACTTTGCGTGGTGGATTGTTGCAATTTTTTACTTTTGCATTGCCAACGTTTCCTCAATTTATACTGTTTTTTGGGCCAACAATTAGTTTTCACTTGTGAAATCTTAAAAATACTATTTCTGATTGATGAGGTATTATTTCTATTTCCGTGACCAAACATAGTTCTATCCATGTAAGACTTCATCCAAATTGTCCAACATACATTCAATGAGCAAGAATTTGCACATTATGAAAAACTATGTTACATCCAAATACAAAAAACAATAAATTAGCAACATCAACCGTATAAATTGTATATTTATAACATATAAAACGCAAAAAAAAAAAAAAAAAAAAAAACAAAGCCTAAATATTATGAAATCTCCTAAACGGTCTGAAAAACCCAAACCAAAAAATTAAAGGTGATACCTCAAAAACGATAGAAGTAAAATCCCATTAGTTAGAAAAAGTATCCTAAGGATTTTACAAGTCAAAAAAACAGGTAGTTGGCTGAGAAAAGTTATAGATTAAGCATAAATTGATAATGTGAAGACATGAAAACGTAATAGTCGAGAACACAAGCTATACTTTTGTAAGCTCAAAATGCAAGATATAAAAATGTACCTATCTTATGTTATGAGACATGCTTTGGAAAGGTGTTAACATGCAAATACAAGTGAAGCGGTTGTGTAGCAAACACATTTCCGAGGCATGTGTCTCATAAGATGAGATATTTACTTTTTTGACGAGGGTATTTTCATGTAGTGGTTGATTTATATCTTACATATATTTTTTTTTTCTAAATTTGTATAGCCATTTTATTTCGATTATTTTTCTTGTTTACTTAATTTCGAAGCAGGTGTTTTTTTTTTAAAGTTTACAACAGAAAGTTTTTGTTGTAAATTCATTTACGGATTTTACTTTTTTAAGGATATATATATATATATATATATATATATGTGTGTGTATGTATGTATATATGTCCCTGCATCATTGATTCTTTTGTCTATGTATAATTTTTTTATTCTTAAAAGGGATCTTGAATACTTCCCTAGGTGGGGAGATTAATATGATACTTTTTAACTTTACCTATCTTATCTTATTTTACTTGTCTTATTGTGTGTATACAGTATAACATGTTACTACATTTCATCACATAACATAAATTATAATCTTCTTAAAATAAAGCGAATATGCAATATAATTTTATATAGCATACATCACATACATTACACAACATTTTATAAACATGGCATAATATGATGTGCCTTAATCTAGCATGGCATAACATGGTATAATGTAGATAATGCATCTTATAAAACATATGAAAACACTTCAAATTGAAAAAAAACCATAGTTTTCATGTAAGATTCCTACTTTCTTGATTTCTAAAGATATGATCTGCTAAACTCGCTGCGTACTTATTCACTTCTTCGAGGAATAAGCACCCAATAAGAGTATGAGCTTAATTTACGTTATGCTAATTATTTTAGCATATCAAATAAAAAGAAATTAAATATTTTTTAAAAAGTTTCCTTTATCAACTAATTGGCTATTTGGGTAGTTAAAAAGATTAATTAAATTTGATCCTCTCAACTCATAATCTCATCTAATTTATTTTCTTTAATTGCCTTTAAGTAAATCGTACTAATATTAATAATCAATCAATTATATTGATAATTAATAATTATATTTTTTTATACCTTGACTTACTAATCCCTCATATTACATTTGTTGAGCTCATTATTAAACTAAAGGCCCATTTAAATATAAATAGTATTATTGGGGCCATAAGCCCATATCTGGTAACTATTCAATTTTATTAGGCAAAATATGGCCCTCTGAAACTCAAAGCATTCTATAATATTAACTATCGGAAAATTTAGATCCAACAATTGGCTCCTAAATATGTGCGAGCGTTGGACCCCTAATTGCTAATCTTATATTTTCTACAATTTCTTGTTTCTCTTAAGTCCATTGAAAACTATATTTGTAAAGCTTTTACTGAAAATCATATCTTACATTGAAGTTCGAACTTTGATAAAAACTGTAAATTGTAGACTTTGAATGCCATAATTCTTTTGTTGTTTATAAATAATGATTTTGCCACTAAACAGATGTTTTATTTTGAGAACATTAGTGGAAAGTACTTGTGTCAGTTTTAAAAGTCTCCATAACAAATGTCAAAGATAGTTTTGATAAAAGTTTCTTTTATGAAAGTTCCTTGTTTTAACGAGGCCTTGAACTTTTGTATTTTTCAAAAGCTCATTTTCTGTTTTTAGCACTGCGGTTTATGGTGATTTTGTAGACTTTAAAGATTAAACTATTTTTTATTAATTTGTTTAAAGGTTTCTTTTAGAGGTAGAATTCTCAAAAATTTTCTTTACGAAAGTACCTCGTCTTGCTGAGACCTAAGACTTTCATATTTTGCAAAAATAATGATTTGGACTTTTTCAAAGGTCATTGTACCTAAAAACATAAACTACACTATTGAGGTTGTAACAATATTACAACACCTCACAAGAAACATAACGTAAATAGTTTTGGAAATAAATCCTAAATTGCATAGGAATGCTTAAACAATTTTGACTTAATATAAATTGAACATTTTAACTTTTGGAAACAAAACCGAGCAAAAATGAGACTTGTATTACTGAGGTTGTAACGAAGTCGCAACCATATTACAACATCACATAAAACACCAAATGAAAAAGTGTCAAAACAATCATGGATTTCTACAATCGCTACAGAGGTTAAGGTTATAATAAACTAAGCATCTTTAACTTCTGAAACTTAAAACTGGGTAGTATTGAAATCTGCACTGTCGAGGTTACATCAAAGTTGCAACTTCACATTCAACTCTTAATCAAAGCAAAGTTGTAACAACCATCGTTTGTGCTACAGTTGCTATGGACATCTTATTAAACAATAAAATTAGGTTTCCAATCTTTGAAATAGAAAAGGCAAACAGAAATGCCACCCGTAAGCCATTTGTATTACCAAGGTTGAAACCAACTTGCGACTCCTCCTGCAACCTCGCTGCAACTTCGCTAGACAGCTTGAAAACTAACACTAGATTCCAATTTTTAACATCTTATATATAGTATTACATGTTGTAGTGACTCTAACATGCCCAGGTTCAAGAATACTTTAAAAACAGTCATTAAAGTGTCATTTTTTAAGCTTAAAGTAAGTAAAAAATATTTCTAAACACAAGACCATAACCTAGATCTAAGCTTTTTTAATACTAAATATACGTATACTAAAACTACATCCATACAAATTTACAAAAATCATAACTTAAGCATAAATAAAACTTTTTACATGCTATTAACACTAAAATAAAATCATAAATCATTTCTTAAACTTAAAAGAGAAAAAGGTTTGAGATTTATACCCTTGGAGATATATCTTTAAGGGTTCCACCAAAGTCTCCTACTTGAACTTAGTTTTGGCTAGTAATTTTCTAATGGGTGGGAAGAAAATTTGGAGAGCATTTAACGGAGGAGCCATAGTTTTTTCAGGGAAATCAAAGAGAAGAATTTTTCTTTCTTGAAGTGACAGAAAGGAAAGAGCAAAGAAAATGAGTCTTTGAAGACCTAAGGTTAATCTTCGATTAAATCCTTAACATGTTTTAGGTGGTTTTCTAAGCTAGCTTTTAAAACTAAATCTTTGCTCATGGAGGCCATAATTTATGGTGCCCATCTTAGCTAAAAAAAAAAAAAAAAAATTCCTCACTAAATTATTTCATATCTAACTTTAAGGAATAGTGCAAAGTAAGGTTTTCTTTGGAGGCAAGATCCACTTCTTGCGTGACGTACCAGGAAACAAAATTCTACAATAATTGGTTGATTTAAAAAGTAAGATTCCAATGGTACGTAATTTTACCTTACTAACATTATCGTGGGGAAATACGACAAAACAAACAAGGAGCAAAGTTTTGGATATATCGCAAGTCAGATTCCACTTGAGCATTCTAGGAAAAAAAAAGCTTTCGATATATAGCGTATCAGATTCCACTATATATCTATATATGTATCTTTTGTAGTGCATATCATTAATTATCTACACCAATTTCGCTCCCGATTACTGAAGAGCTTACAAATGCCTAAACCACGCGCAGCGCTTCAAAGAAGTTAGAGATAACCATGATTAAACTAGCTGCTTAATAATTTAGTATCTTACCGATCAACTACAAATCTACAATATTTTCCTCACGTGATCGAAATTGGCACATCTTTAAAAAAAAAATTAAAATTAAAGATAGAGGTGGTACATTTTTAAAATATATATTATAAATTCTTGAATATATATATATATATATATATGCTCAAAGGTTCTAGAAGGCATTTGTACAATGGTGTCTTAATCTAAATACTGCATTATATCAAGACGACAATTACGGCCAATTGGATGAAACTAGGAATAAGGTCGGCCCTTATCCCATTTCTCTTTAAAGAACGGCCGGCCAGCACAGATGAAGGGGAAAATTTCCCCTCCTTCAAACCCCCTCCCTTTATAGTCTACTTTTTCATTTATTCACTTGCTTGTTTCATACATTTTATTATATCGATATTAGCTGCTTAAGGTAAACCAAATCTCACTAATTAGTTAAGCTGAAGCAGAGGCTTTGCAAACTGGCAAATCCTTCTCAACATTAGGAGGGATTCTAAGAATTGGATTGCTCTCAAAGAAGTTAACAGGCTTCAGAGCAAAGCTAGACGACACTGTTGGCATTATAGGGAAGTCCTCTTGACATGGCACGTGATGAAATCCCAGTGTGTACCAAAGCACTATGTCCTTATTCTCAATTGGCCGATCCCTGCATAACCAAATATTAATTATACATTAATTTATATTTCCCAATTTAATAGATCAAGAGTTACTGCCGGAGCCAATACGTGCATGTGATAGGGGCACGTCCTCCCAAGTCACATTTTAAAATTTTTATTTTTATTCTTGATTATGTTAAATTTCAGTGCTCTTATTTTTATAAACAAGTTATAATTATGCCACTACTTTATACTTAAAATATTTAATTCTTTATTGAAGAGAATTATCTCTATAGTGTCCTCACTCAAAATATTTTGTTACTCAAGAATAGAAATTTTGGCAAAGAAGTACCACTTACCTTTCAGACCACACAGCAAGAGTGTCCTCACCGTGGCTTTGGTAAACAAACAACCCACCAGCCCATTGCTCACTTCTATTATAAGGGGTGACCCATATTTGGTTATTTGTGAAGGCACCTCTCCTTTGTGGAGGGTCATCAAGGTCAAGCAAGCTAGCAGCAGTGCCGCCCGGGACAACCTTGTATCCGACCGGGTTCCCGACCCGTGTCTTCTTCGACGGGTTGAACACGTGGAACTCCGAAGGATCATAGAGCTTTAGCTTGATTTGTGCTTCCTTTTCTGTCTTTGCCACATTTCTAGTGGCCTTCAAGTAGCTTCTTCTTGGTGACTCACCCGGTGAGGTTTTTTCCCTTTGAATGTGCACTTTGGCAAAGGAATTATCTGAGCCGTCAACGTCCATATCAAGATAAAATGTGATGAAGTGATCATGGATAACGCCAATTACATTTTCGGACAAAAGTGTGCCGTAGAGATCCTCTTGGTTAGGGACTTGATTAGTGTTATCATATTGAGTGCCTTTCACCATCAAAATTCCACTAAGCCCAACCTGTCAATTGTTTTTGGTTTTAATAGTGCTTTCCAATAGGGAAAATATGTAGGAACAGAAATAAGGTGTTTAGAATAATGGTTTAAATTAAACTATGAACAGTATAAAGCTCTTATATGTTACTATATAAATCTTTTATGTCTCAAACTCAAATTGGTGATTTAAACTACTATCTCACACACCTTTTTTAAATGTTGATTTTTTATTATTAGTGGTACACTAGTTGCATACATGTAAGTATATAAAAATGACATTTGTTTTAAAGAAACGAATCACAATTCAGATGTATAATATAATTTTTTCCATGAAGAATTAAATTTTATAAACTTGCTTTTCAAAGAACCATACGCGCCACTATTATAGTAAATTTAAGTTGTATTCAGTGTGATGCATCCGTGATGAATAATTGTGCAAGCATAAGAATACTTTAAAAAAATGCTGACTTTTTTGTGAAAATTAGATTAAGGTTTATTTCACACATCATATTTTATTATACTATATTATATTACATTATATTTTTATATGTAATATAATATAATATAATACAATATAGTTTGTCAAACATGCTATTAATATTTTTATTTTTTATTTTTTTGACAAATTTAACGGTTAAACACAAATACACACGGTGAGCACCATTTTCAGTCCCTAAAAAAATGCCTTTAAAATAAAAACATAAAATAGTGATGGAACACGAGATATTTTCATTGGTAAGAAAGAGTTATAAATTGAAATGACTTCTGGAACGATAAGCACCGAGTGGTTGATTAAAATAATATCTCACCAACCTTAATTCTGATTAGTCCGTCGGTTTGAAACTCCCAATCCACGATATAGTCATAGTTGGCGACTGATGCTGCCATTCTGACCACTAGTGTCACCTTTGGCCTCACTTCCCTAACCTGCCCAAAAATACACACAAAACGACAATGTTGTTTTACGTCATTTATTTTATCTGAATCATAAAAATTGAAAACAAAATAAAAATATTTGAATGGTTTTGTTACCCAATGGATCCAAATATTAAACCCGTACCTGCATGCCCGTTATGGGACTTTCGGCATGTCGCCACCCGATATCGCCGGTGTAGCTCTCGAACACACAAACCATGTTCTGTTGCACATACGGTGTCCCGTCCGCCGCTGCAAAAATGCCATCCATGTAGTAGGCGTTCCGGGGACAATCGTTGAGCGGGTCGAGAGGCATGGCCTGCAACCCAAACCCATATTCGCCCGCATCCATGTACGTCTTGAAATACCATGCATCTGTGGGGTCCATGTACGGCACAAATAGCTCAGACACCAGCCCTTTGTACATCACATCCCTAAACTTACCGGTATCCGGGTCTCGGACCCTCGCTTGAGAGATTACTACGCCCGCCCGGGCATCGGGCTTCAGGTGAAATTCCCAATTTGCCCACTTCACGAGGTGATCATCCTCCACGGTGAAACTTGGACCTTTGGGTTGCTCAATGGATATTGGGTTCAGTAGATCCATGACCCGATTAAGCTCCACTGATGAGAACCGGTAATCCGTGTTGTCGGCCTTGGGTATTGGAATGTTCGCGCCCTTGTCTGATATCTCCACCACTTCTTTGGTGTCCAAGTCAACAGTCGCGGTCAACCCTTCTATTGGCCGCATGTAGAAGTTCACCGTATCCTTCATGGAGTAGCACTGCACCTTAATTAACCTCCTCCCTTCCTCGGCCCCACCGTACCAACCCGTGGAAATTGGCAAACAAGCGAGATCCGTCAGATCAACTCCTCGGCCAATGATCGTGTGGTTGAACTCCGCACTTGCCAACGGTGCCACTGTAGCCGTCGTCATGTCCTCCACTGTCATTGTCGGGTACCCGGAGTGGGGCCCGGTCCGGTGCACGATCACCTCGGACGTGTCCAGGTCGACCGTCAACACGTGGGAGACTCCCCTTGCACGTGCAACCACTGAGGCCTTCCTCGGTAGGAGCGGGTCACCTTGTTTCCATTTCAGGACCCGGGACTTCTCGGGCTCCTCAAGCTCCACGGTGTGGAGCGAGCGGGGCCCAGACGACTTAAAGAGCGCGTGGGAGGAGAGGATGGCCTTGACCCGGTTGATTTCTCCAACGGTGAGAGGGTCCAGAGGGTGGCGAGGCACGTCGCGCTCGTGAGTTCTGCCACGACGGCGCGTGGGGTTGGGCTGTGGCCTGGGCTGGAATATGCGGTTCTTGGAAGAGGTGCACCAAGGGGAGCTGGTGGCGCAGTCGAAAATTTCGGTGGTGGAGGGCGGCGCGTGAGGGAAATTGATGAACCAGGTGAAGAAGATAAGAAGAACGAGGCTGAGAGAGAGAAAGATAAAGCGAAGGAAGCTTCTGGCTTCCATGGTTGCTGCCACTTAGTGAACGAAAAGGAAGAGAGAAGATTCTGATATATAACAAGATTCTTATCTCATAACTTCTTTTAGGCGTATTAGAATCTCAAACGTCAAAGCATTACAAATAAATGAAGCGTAAGATAGAATTGACAGGCATTATATCTTAGCCCACAACGTGGACACACGAACACTAGGTGCCACGTGACTCTCTACCCAAACCCGCGCATGCTATGTGCCATCTTTTTTTCCTTGTGGTTTTGTCTTTTTTCCCACTTAGTTATTTATTTCTCAATTGATTGTTTTAACGTGGAATTAATTTTTGTCATAAATTAAACACTTGAAAAACAGTAAAACCAAAATGCCTATGTCCCACTGTAAGTACGGTTACTTTAATTTTTGGATATTTTCTTGCAAGATGCAAATTTCTTGTTAAATTTTAATTTGTCTAAAGAAAACTACAAGTACGATTCTATGAGATATGTATTAAAATAATGGGGCTTGGTGGGCTTCGCTTGAAGGGCATGAATTAATCTTGCATTGTCTTGAAAAATAATAAGGTGCCTGAACTATTATGATCACCTTTGCGTCTAAGTTTGATTTGTAAATTATATGTTGAGGGTAAGTTTTAGTTCATTCTGTTTGGTTTTTCATTTTTTTTCCTTTTCTTTTTCATCTTTTTTTTTAGATTTTTATGATAAATTTTCCCCAAGCATTTAAAATTCGAGCAACTTGCAAATATGTAAAATTTGGCGACCTCACTTTTACATACTACTAACACAATTTTTTTACCCTGCCCAAAAATTTACAATTGGGTAGTTCTATTTACACCCTCCTTTTCTCTCTTAACACCACTTTCTAAATACGTCCCTTTATAGTTTTGAAATAACTAAATTTACTTATTACACCCCTTATAGTTCCAAAATTGCCTTTAAGGTTATTACTTCCTTTTATTTTATTTTTCTTTTCACGCCTACGATTTTTTCATTATTTTAATATTCTTATTTTTCTATTTCTCTTATTTTTTTGTTTTTTTTTTGTTGAAACTTTAGGCATGATATATTTCATACATAAAAGAAAATTTTAATTTAAAAATTATAAATATTTGCTATAATTTATTAAAAAATATTATATCTATTAACTATACTTTCTAAAAATATATTTATTATTATTATTATATTAGTAATTTAACTAAACAAGTACTAATCATGAATGCTACTTTATTCAAACAAAAACCAAACTATGAATGAAATATACAAAAAAAAACAATTATTTGTATATAATTTGACAAAATAAAAGTCATATGATTTTTTAAAATAGTCATTGAATAACAAAAATTAAAGTTTTCTCGTTATATATAAATATGCGTTATATATAAATATGCGTGGAAAAAAAAGATATATTAATAGCTTTCATTTTTTAAAAAAAAATTAATTATGTAATTAGGTAATTTTAATTGTCTCTTTTGTTATTTTAAGGAAGGTTGTTTTGTAATATGAAATTTTTTTTCCAAAGAAGGGTATAAATAATTAAATGCGGGTTTAAATAAAACCACCTTTTGCCATTTTGTCTGAGCTTTGAAGACCCGTAATATTTGCAGATTCAATTGCCACTTTTTATTAATCAAAGATTCCACCATCACTGTACTACTGCCAATTATCGGCATATCCTATAAATAATTCAACCACCTTCCCAATAAAATAATAATGAGTGGTGACGCAGAGAAACCTTTGGAATTCACTAATTTATTGGACTGTCCACTATGAACGTTGGAAGCCTGAGGATAAAACAAAACAAACTTGCACATGTATCATTAATGAACAATGCTATAAAGAGTACGAACGTATTGAGTGTTATACACTAAAAACTTGTTTTGAGAACATAACTTGAATTAGTTGTCCTATAGTATTTTCTCTTATATAATTTAAATTGTTATAGCATTTTAGTTTGAACTATTTTTTTAATGATTATAAAATAAAACGGATTTCACAATATAATATTCATACATGGGCTTACTTTCTATTTCTTTTTGTGTTTAACATTGGTAATGTCCAAATTATTTCTCATGAATGAAAATGTATTGTCTATGGTAGCAATATAGATAACAGAAAAAATATATGTTTTTTCTTTTAAGTATTTGCAAAATATTCACAATGGCAAAATTATCTACAGTGTCTATGAATATTGTTTGATATCTAAGAATTTTTGAAAATGTCCAAATAGCTGAGAAAGTTTTCTTCTTATGCACAATAACCAATTGTGTAGCAAATTTGGTTTTATATTCTCCTTTTTGATAAAATGTGAGAACTTGTAGCAATGTCACTTGCTACGTTGAGGCAGTTATGCAAACACCCAAGCACAAACAACATATCTATGCAAGATATAAATTATAAGTTTGGATAAATCAATAATATATAATTTATAGGTTAACAGTAAGAAAAGATCAAGAAACATACATGTAAGGTATTAACAATTATCTTAGAATAATATTTTAACAAATGTATTGTTTAGATCAAAATCAGAACCCACCTCATGCTTTTTAACTTGTTAGAAACTACGTAATTTTAGTATCAAAAACACTTGAAGTTTGTATAAACTACTACACTTAACATTTAAATTTTTTTATAATTATCATAAACAAGGTAAAATTTTATTGGAATTAAAATTACTAAATAATCATAACGAAATGTTGTTACATTATGCAACATAACTTTGATATTCCATGAAGATTGTACTGTTTTGTGATAGTTTAAATTAATCCAGATTGATTGAAAAAGTTAAATTTCTCTTAAATTATCGTCTTTTTTTCTCAAAAATATCCTTCTTTATTATTTATAAGTCAAAATTAAGACAATTTATGGACATTTTCATCCTTGATTTTTCTATGCCGTTGATGCGCATCTAGTTGGTTTGACTATGAAACTTTCTCCAAGCTCTATGCGTTTATCATTACACATAGTTTCTGGACTGAATTAAGGCAAACAATTTATGTGTTAAATTTTGGCAATCAATAATCAAAAATCAATGTTAATCTAGCAACATTTTTAGTAGTATATATATCATTATATAATATACATAAATAAAAGGTTATTTATCTGTTTAAACCTTCTATTTTAGATTTATTCAAATAATATATGTTTGATTTTTTGTCTGATCGAATTTATATCTTCAGATTTGATTTAATATACAAATTTTTATCTTTTCCTAAGCAATCTTCAATTTTAACCTAAGCAATTGTCCAAAATACCTTGAAAAAAAAAACTTTATACTAAGATTTTTATCTTCAAAAATGTATAAAATACCTTCAAAAAAAATATTTGATGTGTTTTTATGTTTGTTTTCTTCTTATTTTTTGAAAGTTTTAATTTTTCTATCTTTTATTTAAGGATAATTTAGTCATTCTAACGGTCAAAATCAACTGTTGAATGTGATAAGTTATAAATTTGGGTATTAAACCTAATCTGAATGTATATATTTGATAAAATTAAAAATGGAAGGTATAATTTTTAAATTAAACTAAAACAGAAGGTATAAAAAGATAAATATCTTTTAATTAAAATTAAACTTGGTCAAAAGTATAGATAGGCTTAGCAATTTTTTTTTTAAGAATAAAGAGTATCTCAATTATGAATTCGAAGTCGTTCGGACGTGAAATTTTTTATGAAAACAAAAGAGAAAATTTTATGTACGGATCATGTTATAAAGTGCATCACATAAGCCATTATCAGATCAATAAAGATAAGTTGACCTCAAACGAATAAATATATGTAACGACTACGAATTGTTTAGATAACATCATTTTTTTTTTTATAGGATAATAACATTATGTTATATTAAACATAACATCAAGCTTTGATCCTCAATGTTATCGTATATTTTGTTCTAAAAAATAATATACAATATCCTTAATGAGAAGACACCAAATTAAAAAAAGTGTAAAAGATTTGAAATAACTATGCTTTTTTTAAAAAACATAGCGATTTCGTTTGGAAACTATAGTTTAAACTAAAAAATTTAGTCCAAACACCAACTAGTGTTTGATAACACTAAAAGAAAAAATCAATTCGAACAATTAGTCCAAATAAAAATTTATAATTCAAACTCATTTGCTACAATAAAAACCATGCACTTAAGTTAGAAGAGTAAAAAATAAGAGTAAAAAAGAAAAAAATGAATGGTCTTTATTGTAACAAATGAATTTGATTTGAGAATTTCAATTTAGAGTAATTGATCGAATTGATTTTTCTTTTAGCATTATCAAACATCAATTTGTGTTTCGATTAAATTTTTAGGTCTAAACTGTGGTTTTTAATCAGAGTCACAATGTTTAATATAACACATTGTCATTATTCTATAAAAAATATTACATTGTTTGGACAGTCTGAAGATAAAGACAGTGGACGCTTAATATATATATATATATATATATATCAATTTATTGTATCAATGATAAAATGCTAATCAGATCTAAAATCCTACAGCTGCGGCTGCCTATGCGTCCATTTCTGTCCAAGATACGACTCAGAATACGTTTTATTTAGTAACATATTCGTATCATTTTATAGTATCAATGAAGAAATGGTCTTACTTTTCTCTTAATTTCTTAGCGTCACTTGTTCTTTATTTAGAATTTTTTAGCTTGTCCCATACGTAATTGGATCACTCAGATCACGAAGACAGATGGAACCTCTCGAATTTTGAAATCAGGGACAATGTCGATAAAGAAGGAAATTATTAAAAGAGAAGAACAAAAAAAAATCGAAAAAAAAAAAGTCATTGTTTGTTTATTTGCTTGAATTGGCAACGAAAGATTGTTCAACTATTTTACTCTCACCTAGGTTTGTAGATTGTTAGAAAAATTAATAAACCTAAGGACGTGGCACTTACCTGGAGCTTATTTGGATTTTTGTGGGCCCACCCATTAAAATTGCTTCCGCCATTTTTCAAGGGGAAAAAAACACCTCTGATGTTCGTGCCTTTTCTTGTCCCTCTCTTCAAAGGTTCAAAGGCCAATTCCTGAACAAAAACCCTTTTTCTTATTTGTAATACCCTTTAGCTTCTCTCTCTCTCTCTCTTTTTTCAATATATCAAGTCTCTCTCTTTCTCTCTCTTTTTTCAATATATCAAGTAAATTTTCATTTCTATTTTTCTGCAACTTCTTCTTCCTCTACGGCCACCATGAGCCTCCCTCCTTAGAACAAGCTACAAATTCCCTCTTTTTTTTTATTAAGTTCAAATTTATTTGCCGTTAAGGAGTATTCTAGATTTTTCTTTAAAAAAGAGTTTAAGTAAGTGCTTTTTTTCTTTTTTATGTGTGTGTGTGTCTTCTTAACTTCTCTTATGGATATGGCTGGTTTACGAAGTCCAAAAGATCAAGAAAAAGTGAGAAATCTTACCATTGTTTTTTTCTTAAAAACAAGGCCAGGGTCTCTCCAACAGAAAGATTTGAAAAAGGAGAACATTTTTTAAATCTAAACAGATGATAGCAAATGCCCATCCAATCCCAAGCAAAATTTTTGGGAAAAAAAAAAAACAAAACAAGACTAAAGGGCAACCATCTATGTCTGGTGCTATGTTTGAACATGGTCACGCTGAAGAAAACATGGCTTCCACTATCTTCTTGCATACCGGACATGTGATTATATTGCAACAGTTCTTTTTCAGCCAAAACCATAAGTATCAATTCTGAAGATGTTGAATTGGATGTTTGGCGTGGGAAGGTAAAAGAAAAGAGACGATTTTTGGAATGAGAAAAGAGTAGAGTTGATATTATGGAGTTTTAAGTTTTCACTTTCTTACTTTGTTTATTCCACTGGTTTTTTCTTTTTTCTTTTTTTTTTTTTTTGAGGGGTCTTCCACCGGCATTGAAAAGACAGAATCTAAAAGTCAGCAATCTTTGCTCAAGTCTGGGCTTACAAAAAATGTTGAGAGTCAGTGAGATATGGGACCTTTTCTTGATTCGTAGAGTTAAATTATCTTCTCAGTTTATAAATATTTTTGCTACTTAAAGACATTAATTACTTTAGTAATAATATTATTAGTTTTAATTTATTTTTTTAAAATAACAATAATGTACTATTTAAAATTTCAAATAGATTATAATGTCATTATATAAAAAAAATCCTCAAAATTAAAGCATTTATTGCTTAAATTCAAATTGATTTTTAAAATGACGATTTTAAAATTGCCCCGACTTATAGATGGAATTTTTTTACCTACAAATTAGTTTCTAAAATATCATTAAATTAATGATGTGCTATTTTTTTGTACTTTTTTTTGTAATTTAATAAAATTATTGACTTTAATACTATTATCAATGTAATTATATCACACTAAATTAATATGTTAATTTTGACATATATTAATTCCCTCTAATTAATTTACTCCTTAAAAAAAAGTCAGATATTTTCATAAATCTTGACTCCACTTCAGCTGCCAGGTATGTGGGGAGAGACACTTCTGGTGCCCCTTAGCTTTATCTTGAAAGAATCATACATAGGAAAACAACCCTTGCCCAATTGCTCGCGTAGTATATCTTGATTCTTGTGCATTTTGGGCCACCCAATGTTGAAAAACGACACTTTCAATTTTTATTATAATAAATAATATTGCGACAAGAGGTTCTTAAGCAAAGCAACTTCTCGGAATACCGCTGCAATTGCATGTCCAGGTCTCCAGCTATTTCCTTGCTGCCCGAAATTTCATTCGGCCATCCGGCAGTCTTTCAGCAGTTTCTCATTTTAATTTCGTGCTCATATATAGCATCCATACCAAATATAAGATTTTTTTTTTTTTTTTGAGAATCTTACCATAGTTTTAACCGGTCTTTTATATGTGGAAAAATTATATATTCAATATATTATCAAAATTTTAAATTACAAGAAGTTGCTGAGCATTGACAGTAATATATTTATATAATAAATTGGTTTACACAACATTGCAGGTGTTGACTTGCATAGGGATTACAATTATCAAAATATCGTTACCGGGGTTTCGAAGATTTGTTACAATGAGAAATTGAGAATTCTTCAATGAGATTCTGTTTTAATCTATCGGATCTGTTTAAATTCAATCTATTTTTTTTTTTACTTTTTAATCTTAACTTAATTTTAATCATATTTAACGTTCAAGAGCATACACTGTTAGTGAGAATGAGAATGCTCTACCGTAGAAATCTTGTGTAGTGATAAGTCAATTGCTATGGATTTGTACTCCTAAACTGTATTTAATGCTTCTTTGGCAAAAAAAAAAAAAAAAAACTGTATTTAAAACAAGTAAATTGGTTCCCTAACATTAATTGCTCTTTTCAAAGATAAAAATCATCTAAAATAATTGCTCATCTATACTATATATTAAGACCATATATATATTTGATCTTCCACGCAATTCTTAAATATGAGACCTTATATTAGCAAAGACCAAGCAACAATCGAATAGTAAACTCTTTTAATAAAATATTTAAAAAAAAAAAGCTTTGTAATTGGATTAAAAGAGTAACTAATAGTCAAGTTATGGAAAGTTGAGATTAAAAGTTGAAGAAAGGTCAAAATAAGGCCTTGTAATAAGCCTCTTTAAAATTAATATTCAGGGCAGGTCATGTCTAGTGAAGAAAATCAGGTGCGTTAATTTTCTTGTCATTAATTTAATTAATAATTCAAATACAGAGACAGCCTAACTTGAATTTGAAAGCAAGACACACCAATTTTAGTTTTCTTTATATAATACTTTCCCTTCTTTTGAAGTTTCTATTGTTACTGCCCACCCTCTTGCACATGCATGAACTTGAACTTGAGGCCTCTCTTTCTCTCTCGCTCATCTCCATATAATTATTTCCTCTCGCGTTAGTTGTGTCTTATTTTGTTTTATTATTTAATTGATACCACAGAACAAGGATTAGCAAAATAATAAGCCTTGATAAAATCAAACTACATCCGTTCCAAAAGAAGTGACATTGGCGGATATCTCTTCGAATAAATCCGATTTTGTTTATAGAAATTGAAAGAGACATTTGAAAACACTATATAAATAGAACCCTATTTTATAATTCTGATCAACTTTTAATTCAGATTTTATAAAAAAAAAAAACTATACAACAACAATTTTTGTTAAAAGCATAGAATATGTGGTCTTTTTGTGATTTCAATAGTGTTTTTAAACAGACTAACGACAATTCAAATTTTGTGAGAAAAATATTATAAAAAAATTAATTTAGACTTTTTTTAATTCAAAGAGCACTCTGAAAGTAAAGCAAAGGTAATTGTAGATTTACTCTTTTGACCTAGAGCATATATTTTGAAGCCTTTAGCTGTCCAAGGTACAGATGTATGTAAATAATAACTTCTGCATATAATTCACTCTTTTATATCACACTTCCTCCGTTAGGTGAAACCATCCAATCTGCAACCACATGCTATAATTAATACAAATTCAAATGGCAAGTACATGCATATATAATCAAGTGCAATAAATTAAATAATTGACTAAAAAATTATGATAATTAATAATATTGAATTCTTATCATGTCATATTATTAATTGTTATTAAAATATTTTTTATTGAAAATGTAATTATTAAAAAAAACATATCTATCAAAAGAAGCATATCTATCAAAAGAAGCAAGCCTATGTTAATATATAATATTTTTGAAGAAATATTTTAATATATAATATGTGTCATATTATGTATTTCCTTTTTCCTGATATGAAAATGACTGCATAGTTGGTTCGCTGCATTATGAAATTTTCAAATAAATTCTGATGAAGAATCAATTGGTGAGAACAGTAATTTGTTAACCAAGTCAGCAATATATCAAAAGAGAAAGTTCAACATTTTTTTTGGCCGCTATTCCCTGTAATTGCTCCAAGTAACAAGTTTCCTATGCAGATTTTAAGCCTCTTTTTCATTTTCTAAATAATAGTTTTTGGAAAAATTTAATGAATAAAAGAAGGCAATTTTTGCCCTAAAGGAAGGGAGAAAAAAAGGAAAGACGAAGGGAATTGTATGACTTGGCTTAAATAATATGTCCATTTGAAAATGTTTAATTTTTCTTCTTTTTTTTTTTTTTTGGTGAAAAAAATGTTTCAAACTCAGAAAGTTTTGTTTTCATAAAAAAATTATAAGATTACATTAAAAAAAAAAAAACCTTATTGGAAGTTTTTGCTACCGGTATGAGCTGTAATAAACTAATAACACAAAAAGCTTGGTTTTTATTTCGATGTTTGCAGTATCCCCTCTTTTCCTTTATTATTTTTTGTCAGCAAATAGAAAAACTAACCGGGTGTTTGACAAAGTGGTGGAAACTGTGTTTCTCACCACAAACTCAGTTATGAACAGTATAAAGCTTTTATATGCTACAGTAACAATAAAAAAAAATTGCTACAGTGTAAAGCTCTCACATGCTACAGTAAAAGTGGTTCTCACCACTTGTTCCTACCACTTTCCAAACACCCCTAAATTTATGTAGTATATTTTATAAATTTTAGATGAGCGATTTAAACTCTACACAATTACGTGAAATTATCGTCGGTTATGCTTTCAACTACTGTACATTGAAATAGGATTTTATCACCTATATTTCTTTAAATGATTTGTTTACCTAAAAAATTACTGAAAGATAAAACATGTCTTTGAAAACCTTCACATTATTACATGATATAGTACAGCTCAGTTTAAAATTGAAAATTTATCTGCAGATTATAGAATATGCTTGTAATTTCTTATTTACTAACCCGTCCACTGCAATTTTTTTTTTTTTTTTTGCCTTTTTATAGGCATTTTTTTAAAGTAGCAATTTTTTTTTTTTCTCTTTGCTGTCCACCTTACTTCTTCCCAACTATAGGCTCAGTCGGGACAAATTTCGATGAAATCCAACTATTTCCTGGTGAATATCCCCATACAACTTAAGAGCTTGAAAAATAATAATGTAGAAAAAATCAAAAGAGGAGAGAAAATTTTAGGAGAAGAAACCAAGAAATTATTGTTCGAAAGATCAAAAGTCATACTTCTAACATTTTCCTTAAATAAAAACAATAGGACAATTCAATAATAAATGACTGATCACAAATCAAAAACCTGAAATGATTCATATTACACATGGACTATTTTTGAAGATTATGGTCTTCGTTTAGGGAAAGTCGTCTGGTAGTGCACGTGTCAGTTTTCTGTGTTGTCGGCGGCACGTGTTTGTCCACATTCTGAGCAGAAGAGCTGTTTTCATTTTTAAGTAGTGTTCGATCGATTACGTATTAATCAATATTCAATTGATTGGTATGAGGTTATCGACAAAAAAGATTTGTCTAAGTCACTTCCTTTCTTTTTGTCCAAGTTACTTCTTTTTTTGTCCAAGTTTCTTCTCTTTTTGTCTAACTCACTTCCTTTTTTCTTTGTGAGTTTCGGGAATGTTCCCATTCATAGGTCCGAGATCCACATCTATGAATTGAAAGGTCCGAATGATCAACTCTGCAATCAGTTGTTAGAATCAATAGGACTTCAAATCGTTCATTTGAAAAAATTGAAACCCTTCTTATTGGATGATCATGATACTTCACAAAAATTGAAATTCTTGATCAATGGAGGAACAATATCACCATTTTTGTTCAATAAGATACCAAAGTGGATGAATGACTCATTCCATACTAGAAATAATCGTACGAAATCTTTTGATAACACAGATTCCCAACGTTACAAAGAACTTCAGGACATTATAGCTATCCTTGGGTTGGACTAATTATCCGAAGAAGATCGCTTAATCGTAGCAAGAGCACAAAAAATTGAACGTTTCCTGTCACAACCTCTTTTTGTAGCAGAAGTATTTACCGGATACTTTTGTCTGTAACTACAAAATATTTGATTCTATCCATAAATTTTCTTCCCTATGAGTTCTAGTCTCAATAAGACTGTTAGGTCTTACTGTTCATATGTTATGATATGAATATACCACACCAATTTGTTATGTATGGATGATGAGATTCCATTAATACATAACCAATTCCAATAGATTTATTGGAAGGTACCATTGGTGTGCATCCAATAGGAATTGAACCTACGAATTCGTCAATTATGAGTTGGACGCTTTAACCATTCAGCCATGGATGCTTAGCGGAGATCCTCGTACATGGTGAATAACCAAATTCCAATTGAAATGAAATCTTTGGGGTAAATCAATTTAGGAGGGTTTAATCTTAATGAAAGGACATCAATTCAAATCCTAGATGTTCGAATTCAAGAACGAGAGAAAGAACTGTGGCCTGGTTCCAGTATTTCAATTAAAATACCAATAAATGGTATTTTTCGGAGATTCAGGTGAGATCCAATGTAGATCCAACTTTCTATTTATTCATGGGATTCGGGCGGTTCAGGAGGGACCACCACGACTCCTCATTTCTTGTTATGAAGCCCGCAAAGGAGTTATGGATACTGCTGTACGAACATCAGATGCTGGATATCTTACCCGTAGACCTGTTGAGTAGACCAACTCTTGTCTCTTATGTTATCCATTATTCTATTTCAATATATTATTATACTTTAATATTCTATTTTATTTTAATCATATTTTAATTTAAAAAAAGACCTTTTTTTTTTTCACTTCTTTCATAATGGTGTCGAGGAGTTCACTTTTTTAGTTTTTGATGTTGAGACTCGTACATTGTTTTATCTTTCATTTATAATAACTGTGGTTTTTATTCTCATTAGTTTATATGTTTGTCTTATTTGTTTAGTATTTAATTATGCCATGGTGTGCACAACTAATATTGTTGTAAAAATTTATGTACTCTGAGATCAAAACAAGTATGTTGTATGCTTTTCATAGAATATTCAAAAATTTCCATAGAAATATTCACGAATATAAATATTTTGATAGAAATATAAATTTTCATAAAAACTATAATATTAAATGATAAAATATTGAAAAATTTTACAGAGACTATTGTAAAAATATCGGTAAAATATTTGTATTTTATATTTATTTCTTTAATTTATCTTTGAAATGTTATAAAATTTATGTTTTTTTTATTTACCTTTTAACATTCTTTCATACATTCACTTTTCAACATTATAATATTCATGTTTTTTATTCATTTTTTGATGTGAAGTTCATTGTCTTTTGAATCATAATAAACTTTATATAATAAAATGACAAAATTTGTGTGGTAATAAACCTGAAGAATAACTGAATAATTGGAGAACTTAGTATTAATTTTTATTTTGTATAAAACTATATGCACGTAAAATACTTGCATTAGGTTGACTTTTAACTATTTTACTCAATTTGAGATTGTATACTTATCAATTATCCTATTATGGTCAATTTTTATAATTCATATTTATCACATATTTAGTATTTTAGTTGAGAGTTTCATCTGAATATGTATTATTATCAATTTTAGAGTTTTTTAAAGTCTCTTTTAAAAAAAAGTGTTTTAATATAACATTTTACATTTTACATCAATTTTTTATTGATATTGATATTTTTGTCCATATTTCTACATAATTTAGACATTGATATTTTTATAGATATTAATATTTTCATCCTACTTTGATTTTATATATGAACTCGATGACGTGAGTGCTCGATATCGGTTGATAAAAGTTGTGGAGGATTTGTTAAAAAACAAATCTATTTCCCCTTAAGCCTTTTATTTGAATTAGTTAATGAAATGGATTATGTGTTGGTGTGTGGATTGATTTTTATACTGCCTTTTTCATGATTTAAAATGTATTTTTTCCTTTTAAAAATAATGAAAGCATATATATGATGTAATTCAAAGTTGAAGTTATAAAACTAATATTTATTATTTATAAATGAATCTTGTGATAATTACTAAAATCCTCACTTATGTTTAAGTAAAATTCAATAATTTTTTATTTTAAATAATGACAAAAAGAATTTTCACGTTTTTTATTTCTTAAATCTTTTAGTCATGTATTGCCATAGAAGTAAAAGGGTGTTTGGGAGAGTAGTTTAAACCATCAGTTTAGGTTTATAAATTATAACATATGAAAACTTTATATTGTAGCTTTTATTGTAGCATATGAAAGTTTTATATTGTAGCTTTTCTTGTACCATGTGAGAGCTTTACAGTTTAAACCAACCAAACACCTTATAAAACTAATCAAGTATAGCAACAGATTTTATCAAGTTTAAAATTTCATCTAGTATCATGTCACATTAATCAATAAAAAAAGTGTGAAAAATTAGAAAAATGTCCTTTTTAAGAAATCCACAAACTAAAGTCAAATTTTTACTCACTCAAGAAAATACATTTCTTTCTCCTCTTTTTTTTTTAAAAAAAATGGAAGAAAGTATAAAAGAAAGAAGACAATTTTTTGGGCGAAAATAAAAAAAGAAAACCCAACGGTGAGTATTTATTTTTCAACCGTCAAATTAGTAAAAAAAATAATAATAATTATGACCGAATCTAACAATTTCAAGACATGTACCACTAGTAGAGTTTATCAATCCTATCGAATGAATTCCCATGAAATAAATAAGGTAAGAAAAAAGCAAGTTCCAATTTTTCCAATTTAAATCTCATTTATTATTTGGAAAGAAAAAACATTTCATCTAATATCATGTAACATTAAATCAATCAAAATTCAAAAAAGTATGAAAAGAAAAAAAAGTTGTCATTTTTAAGAAATCTACAAACTATAGTCGAATCTTACTTACTCAAAATTTCTCATTAAAAAAAAGAAGCTAATTTTTTTTATGGGAACAAAAAAACTCAGCAGTAGTATCTATTTTTCAACCTATCATATTTGTAAAAAATAATTTGACCAAATATAATTATTTCAGAATTTAGACTCTTAGCGGAAATCCTCCATTCGATGGGAAAAATTCCAATGAAAGAAAGAAAGAAAGAAAGAAAGAAAGTTTCAAATTTTCCGATTAAAATCTCATTTATTATTTGGCAGGAAAAAACCATAAAAAATAAATAAAACTCAAATCCCTAAAATGCTCTCATGAAACGTTTTCTTCGTGAAACGTTCCTTTTCTTTCATTTCCATTTTTTGCCCATCCCAGCACTGGGCTAAGGTCTGCGAGTCCGAGAGAGAATCTTATTAAAAAAAAAAAAATCTCCAATTTCCCTCCACTCTATATCTCTCTCCCAAAAGGGAAACAAAAAATTAAAAACCCTCGTTCCCATTTTCTCTCCAACCAAACACTCCAAAATCCCCAAAATCTAATACCATACCCTATTAAAAAAATTCGGATTTTTGGGGATTTTTCATCATCTTCTTCTTCTTAGCGGAAGTGGCTGATCAATGTCACAACTGAAGACAATTTCTTCTCACCTCGACTGCGGCGGCGCCGGAGTTCCGTCGACGCCGGGGAAGTTCAAGTCGCCGTTTTCCCACCGTTTCCGGTGGTTCCAGTTCTCCTCCATTTCCAGGCTCACTCTCTGGTCCTCCTTCTTCGTCGCCTTCATCGTAATCTACTACCTCATCTCTTCTCCGTCTCCTTATTCTCCTTCTTCCGCTTCTCGCCGACCTCTCGGTGTCTCCTATGGGGGCAAGGACTGGGAGCGCCACGTCACCCGCTCCACCAGGCGGCGTTCCTCGAAATCCGTCGCCGTCCTCGTCACCGGCGCCTCCGGCTTCGTCGGAACGCACGTGGCGATCGCGTTGAAGCGGCGCGGGGATGGAGTCCTAGGGCTTGATAACTTCAACGACTACTACGATCAGAGCTTGAAGCGCGATCGCCAGAAGCTTCTGGAGAGATCGGGGATCTTCGTCGTCGAAGGGGACGTCAACGACGCCGAGCTGTTGAAGAAGCTCTTCGAGGTCGTGGCTTTCACGCACGTGATGCATCTGGCGGCTCAGGCTGGTGTACGGTACGCAATGCAAAACCCTAGCTCTTATGTTCGTAGCAATATCGCTGGGTTTGTGAATCTGTTGGAGGTCTGTAAGTCGGCGAATCCGCAGCCTGCTATTGTCTGGGCCTCGTCGAGCTCGGTTTATGGGCTGAATTCGAAGGTTCCGTTCTCGGAGAGGGACCGGACTGATCAGCCGGCGAGCCTCTACGCGGCGACGAAGAAGGCTGGTGAGGAGATTGCTCACACTTATAACCATATCTACGGGCTTTCCATTACTGGTTTAAGGTTTTTCACGGTTTATGGACCTTGGGGAAGGCCAGACATGGCGTATTTCTTTTTCACTAAGAACATTTTGAAGAGGAAGCCAATCACGATCTTTGAAGCACCTAATCATGGGACTGTGGCGAGGGATTTCACCTACATTGATGATATAGTCAAGGGATGTTTGGCAGCTTTGGACACGGCAAAGAAGAGCACCGGGAGTGGCGGAAAGAAGAGTAGAAATGCTCAGTTGAGGATCTTCAATTTGGGGAACACTTCACCGGTGCCGGTGACACAGCTTGTGAGGATATTGGAGAAGCTTTTGAAGGTGAAAGCAAAGACAAAGGTCTTGCCTCTGCCTAGAAATGGGGATGTGCAGTTTACACATGCCAATATAAGTTTGGCCTACAGAGAACTTGGTTATAAGCCCACAACTGATTTGGAGACGGGGTTGAAAAAGTTTGTACGCTGGTACCTGAATTACTACCAAAGTAACAAGAAGGGTTCCTCGTGAATTCAAAGATATGTGGTTTGTGTTGATTGCATGTTGTCTCATTCCATTTTGCCAGCCTTGCTCAATCGGTTTATCATACTCGTGATGTTGTGATGAAGAGATTAATGGTGTCCTGGTACGGTTTTGTTTGCCGTTTGTGGGCACTGGGTTGCAGGCGAATATACTTGATAATCTCTATCAAGGGGAAAACTGGAGGGATCTACGATTGTTGTTCCACATGTTGCTTTTTTAAGGATGTTGTTTCTACCTTAGGTGATGTACAGTTCATGACTGATAGACCACAATGATAATGCTGATTGGTGGATTAATTTTTATCTGGAAGTCACTTCAATAAACATAGAATTTTGCTGCAAATGCAATTCCCTCCAAGCTGCTATATCTTGTGGTATTATATGTTTGTTTTTGTGCTGATCAATTTTATGTTGTTTTTGTATTGATCAATTTTATGTTCTGCATTATTGAACTTATGACTCAAAGGAACTTTGTGTTGATACAACTCAAAGGACCTCCTGTTTACCATGTGTTTGAATTGTATTCTCATTTCTGCATTGATCGAGTTCACAGCGTTGTTTTTTAACGGCAGATTGGAAAGAATACATATTTCCTGGTTGATAACTTGAGCACTTGGTGTTTTACAGCCTCTGCCATTAGTCACATTTCTGACGATATATTGTTGATGTTGGATTGGAAAATTACTAAAGCTGTTCATTCAGAATCATAGGTGCTAAGCTTCTGTGTTACATCCATGTTACGCTTGGTTTGGTAGTTCATTGATACTCTTCTCTAGCGCCTGCTTGGTTACTTGGCTGTTTCTGCCATTGAACAACTTGGTTCGGTTCTGTATTTAATGTATCTTTTCATCATTTCCTTGACATAACTTGTTGGTTTTGTTTTGTTGGTTACCAATTCCATTGATCGTTTTGAACCAAATATCCTTTAGGGTGTCTAAACACAAAACTTGTAAAAAAGGCCAATTCCATGCATTGCTTGTTGTAATATATAGTTAGTTTTTGCTGCTTAGAGGAGAAACTGGTAGGATTATATTCATTTTGTAGGCATTACCAGTTGCAAAATTAAAGAATGTTTTAGGAAATTTTATTTCGGAGGTCGTGATGACAAATCTCACTAGATGTCTTTCTGCTCAAGTATTCTATCTATTCCGTTCTCCTTCGTTATTTTTAAGCGTAGTAAGTCCGTAATGTGCTTTCCCTGTTTGTCTTGATGATTAAGATATTGTTACGTAGCAACTAAAACTTGTCTTGTGAGAGGCAAGAGCTTTTGTTGGCAAGGTACATGTTAGTGACTAAATTGGCCTCATGTATCTTCTGTTTAATTAGAAAGTGACTGAAGAACTCCAGGTTATCTTGAATGTGAATGGTTTGCTTTCTCGACTATAACGAGCGTCTTGCGGATTATTCTCATGTCAAATCCATAAGCAATCTATCGACATTTATAATAAAAACAAATTTAGGCAGAGGTTGCTTCTGATCAAACGTATAATGTCCTCGTATATTGAATAGATGCGAGAAAGGGCCAATAGGGAGGAAGAGGGAATAATAACAACAACAACAACAACAACAACAACAACAACAAAAAATTAAGGTGGAGTTTGAATTTGAGGATTTGCTCATTGAAAAATAATTACATATAATAATAATAATCTTATGACGTATGAATTAGTGTTTGTCGTTTAAGAAGTTTGCAGATGGTTTCCAATGATGAAAACAAAAACGATTTACAAAAACTTCTTTATCAATTGCTATTTTATGGCATATATGAGACTAAAGTGTAACTTGTTAAGAGGAGTTTTATAAAACATACAAAAAGAAACGTGGATTCATGACATTCAGGATGCGTGTTTTGCTAAACAAAAAGTCTCAATCCACTTTCATATCTCATTTTCGTACAAAATTTTGACACTACACTAACCAATACAAGGGGTCAAGTGAACTTTGATTAAAACCAAAGTCTCTGCAATATACAATTACACGAGATCGTCATAACTATAATTATAATCATCACTCATTTAAGCGCTACAATGATCTAACATCCTCACTCTCCGACTCCGATTCCCACCAAGAACAGCTCCTATCAACCTGCTCACAACCATCATCATCATCATCATCATCATCTCCTTCAACACCCTCATCACCATCCAAACCAGACAAACTCTCCTTCTCCACCTTAGGATCATATCTCCACTCTAACCTCTCCAAGACATCGCGGTCTTTCCACTTTCCCACGACCGAAACAGCCTCCTTCTTCGCCTTCCCCCTCATAATCTCCCTCCAACAAAACCCGCTATCCGCAACCCTCTTCAAATCCCCACCACCATTGACATGATCCCCAACAACAACCGTCTTTACGCACCTCATCTTCGCCTCTTGAAGAATTTCCGCAAAGCCATAATCGTCCGACACGAGCACCAAACAATCGGCCCTCCTCTTGTCCATCACCTCCACCATGTGATTCCTCATGGCAATATCAGCAGCTTGAGGCCTATCCTCCACAGTCCCAACCCAAAAACCAGCTCTCTCCAACTCGTCTCCTAAACCATACCCCCCAACTTTGGGTCTCAAAACCTCCCTCTCAGCCTTCTTATACTTTTCCATTTTCATTGAATACTTTGCCACCAACTTCACTCTCCTACTTCCTCTAGCAGACTCTATCTGGCTCAACCTCTTCAAATTCTCTCTCTCATGAATCTGCCTAAAGTGATTAACAAGCTTCTCATAATCATAAAAATTCCTCCCACAAACCCCACAATGATAAGGCTCTAATGATTTGGGAGCCAAAAATCTTCTCTCTCTCCTCTGCTCTCTAATGGGTTTTAAAGAATGGCGATTTCCGTAGGCTATCATGTCTCGGACAAACCCAAAAGAGGAAGCGGTTTTCTTAAGCTTGAGAGCGGCTTCGTATGGTCGAAATGGGTTCGGCTGTTTGTTGTCCAAATCCCAGAAAATTGCGACGTTCTTGGGCTGGATTTTTGGTGTTGAAGGAGATTTTGGGGTTGAAGAATCGAAAGATTCAAAAACCAGATTCGATTTGAGGTGGTAGAATCTGTTGAAGTAAGTGAAAGGGTTTAAGGGGTTTGATCTTCGGGTTTTGATTTTGTGGAAAGCTGCCATTTTTTCTGAGTTTGCTCATGAAGTCACGCATTATGCGGCTTAACCGCAAAATAATCAAATTATTGCTTAGAATTTTTAGGGTTAGATTGGGTTTTTTCTTTTTCCTTTTTAAGTTTCGGATTTTTATAGAGGGAATCGTTACGTTTACAGCAAATATTACGTTCGAAAATAATTAGAGCAAAATGTCAATTACTTAAATTTAATGGTAAATTTTTTTTTAACTTTCCAATTCTACCGTTTTTTCTCTCCCTTTTATATTTCACTCTTCTTTCTCCCAGTCTTTTTCCAATGACCATCACTTGATTCTCGTTTACAACAAAAAGAACAAAATACCCCAATTAAAACAATTATTATTTAAAAAAATAAAAATAAGTAACAAATAACTAAAAAAAAAACTCATCTTTCCCAGCTCAAGCCCCCCTCCAGCTTATCATCTTCTCCAACTTCGGCCACCTAAACCTAAATCCCTCACCTCGTCCCTCACCAAACCCAGACAAGTTAAGCTCTTGACCCTTGTGTCGCGACCAACCCCCTCACCAAACTAGAACCTACCAAGAACCCTGTTAGTATAGCAAACGTAATCAACTGACAATTGGTATACTGATTGTAAACCGGTGGTAGATTGTTACTTGTTAACGGAGACAATTAGTAGGCAGTTAGAATATCGGTGGTAGATTGATAGTAATAAGCAGGTAGTTATCAGTTAATTACTTTGATAATACATGTGTCATGAATCAATTGGATAGAGAAGAGTGTAAAGAAAGTATTTAACATGTTGTAATACTCAGAATCTTGAATAATCAAAAAATACAAAATACACCCCAAAAACGTGATCTACAGTTTTCTCTCTGCTCAATCTTTGCTTTCTTTGTTTTTCTAACATGGTATTAGAGCTGACCACCGGAATCATTGTTGAAGATCGGAGAAATGCCATGGCTGCCATTGATGGATCTTCTTCTTCTTCTTCGTCATGGTTTGTTCCTGTCTCCTTTGCTCATCCAATCTCTACAAAGCTGGAGGTTATGAATTTTTTGATTTGAAGAAAACAAGTTCTTTCTATGTTACGAGGTCATCGACTCTCTCACTTTCTTTCTCTTGATCATCGCGCACCATTGATGTACAAGACTGCAGCTGATGAAGTGTTTGGTGTCATAAGTTCTGAGTTTCTTGATTAGGAGCAACAGGATCAATTAATCGTTTCTTGGCTTCTTTGATCCATGTCTGAAGGTGTACTCACTTGTATGATTAATTGTGAGACCTCTACTCAGGTATGGAATACACTTGAAGTGTATTTTGCTGCTCAAATCAGGGCCAAGGTTAGCCAATTTAAAACTCAATCACAAAACACAAAGAAAGGTTCTTTGTCGATAAATGGTTACCTTTTAAAGATTCGTTGACTTGTTGATATGCTCAATCTTGTTGCCTACAACTTGAGTCTCAAGGATCATATTGATGCAATTCTTGATGGCTTACCCCTGAATATGAAACTCTTGCGCTCACTGTTAATTCACGCATTTATCCCTACACTATTGATGATATTGAGTCTCTTTTGCTGGCTCAAGAGGCTCACATTGAGAAGAACAACAATATGCTTGATTCTTCATCTCAAAGTCTAAATTATGTTAATCTTGCCCATATTGGATCATCGTCTCATGAACAGTTCCAGAAGAATGCTAGTTTCTTTAGAAGATTAGGAGGATTTACTCCATGCTTTAGGGGCGGTTCTTTCTCACGTGGCTCATTCTCTAGTCGTGGTAGTACTCGCGGTGGTCAAGGCCGAAGTTGGTCCTCAAATCATCCCCAGTGTCAACTTTATGGGAAGATTGGTCATCTAGTTTTGAATTGTTATTATCAATTTGATAAATCCTTCACTAGACCTGCTCAACTTTTTTCATCCCCACAAAGTCATTTTCATCAGTTTACTAGTAGTGTTGCTTCTGAGGACTATGCTCAATTTAAGCAACTTAACCTTGGCTCAAACAACTCGTCTACAATGGCTATGCTAGCCACTTAAGAAACCTATCATGATACCAATTGGTATCCTGACTCAGGTGCCACAAATCACTTAACTGCAAATGCAAGAAACCTAATGACAAAGTCTCAATTTGGTGGTCAAGATAAAGTTCATATAGGGAATGGTAAGGGCCTAACTATCTCTCATATTGATCACTCAACTTTTCACTCTCCTTATAATCACAACAAGTCTCTTAAACTATCACATTTGTTACATGTCCTAGAAATTACAAAGAATTTGCTCTCAGTATCTAAATTTGCACAAGATAATTGTGTTTTCTTTGAATTTCATCCATTTCATTGTCTTGTCAAGGACCAGGCAACTCAGGCCATACTTCTCAAGGGTAAACTTAAAGGAGGCCTGCATGTCTTTGATCAGTCACAAGTCACTCTTTCTCAACCAGCTACTTCAACACAGGCTGTAGCCACTCAAACTGTTGTCAATATAAATACCTCCTGTTACAATATGTCTATACCTGATGTAAATACTTCCTGTAGTACTTCTTTTAAAATGTGTAGTGATTCTTTGTATGCTGTCTGGCATAAATAGATTGGTCATCCTTCTGCAAAATTGTTAATCTTATACTCTCATAGTGTAATATCTCTCATAGCAATAAAAATGTTTCTCATGTTTGTTCTGCCTGCTGCCTTGGAAAGATTCATAAATTTCCCTTTCCTATCTCAAATACAGTCTATATTGCACCATTACAACTAATTCATTCTGATCTTTGGGGTTCTGCTCATACTTTGTCCTCAAATGGCTATTCTTACTATGTCCACTTTGTTGATGCTTACTACAGATTCATGTGGATTTATATGCTCAGAGCTAAATCTAAAGTATTTGAAACCTTTCTCAATTTTAAGTCCATGGTTGAACTTCAACTTGGTCATTCAATTAAAACTATTCAAACTGATTGGGGTGGTAAGTTTCGAGTCTTTATTGACTATCTAAATCAGCATGGGATAATTCATAAGACATCTTGTCCTCAGACTCATAAGTAGAATGGAGTAACATAAAGGACATGTTGTTGAAAATGGGTTGACTTTGTTGGCCCAAGCATCTATGCCATTTAAGTACTGGGAGTAAGCATTTCGTGCTTTTGTTTTTCTTATAAACAAGCTACCTTCTTCTGTTCTTAATTTCAAAAGTCCACTTGAGGTTCCTTTTGCTCAGAAACCAAGTTACTCACAGTTAAAGGTCTTTGGCTGTTTGTGTTATCCTAACACTCGACGTTACAATAAACACAAACTGCAATACAAATCTAAACCTTGCACTTTCTTGGGGTTTAGTCTTAATCACAAGGGGTACAAGTGTGTAGATGCTAATGGAAGGCTTTTATCTCAAGGGATGTGATTTTTGATGAATGTGTTTTCCCTTTTTTTTGCCTCAAATTCTTTTCTTACCTTTGTTTCATCTTCTATACCTGAACATTCCTTACCCTTGTTGGTTCTAACCCCAGCTACCTCTAGTTCTTCATCAACCTTACATAATAACTCATTTCTACCTTCGCTTGACCTTCCTATCAATACTTCAGATGATAGCTCTTCTATATCCTCACCTAACCTTCCTATCAATACAACTATTTCTTCTTTTCAAGATGCTCCTTTAACCTCTTAAGCTGATGTATCTTCTTCCCCTCTTGTCTTATCCTACTTACCTCCTAAACAGCCACTATAACATCCCATGACTACAAGATCAAAACGAGGAATTTTTAAGCCCAAAGTTTATGTGGCCAGTAAAGAACCAAACACTAGTATAGAAGCTTTAGAGCAAGAACACTGGAAGCAAGCTATGCAAGATGAGTATTTAGCTCTTCTTAGAAATAACACATAGAGCTTAGTGGACCTGCCTGATGATAGGAGAGTAATAGGCTGTAAGTGGGTGTTCAAAGTTAAAGAAAATCCAGATGGCATAGTAAACAAGTACAAAGCTAGGTTACTAGCAAAGGGGTATAATCAAGTTACAGGATTTGATTTCACTAAAACCTTTAGTCTAATAATTAAACCTAGTACTATCAGAATTGTATTGACTCTTGCTCTGAGCGAAGGTTGAAAAATAAGGCAGCTTGATATCAATAATGCTTTCTTGAATGGCACTATGTAGGAAGAAGTTTATATGGATCAACCTGTAGGCTTTATTGATCCTACCAATCTTACCAAAGTATGTAGACTCGAAAAGTCACTATATGGTCTTAAGCAAGCCCTTAGAGCCTGGTTTGACAAGTTACAAACTGTTTTCATACACTTCGGCTTTAAATCTGGCAAATCAGATCAATCTCTATTTTTTAGGTATTCAACTCACTCATCTACATTTGTTTTAGTCTATGTGGATGAAATCATTGTTACAGGGAGTGACATGGGAGAAGTTCAAACTTTGATTATAGAGCTCAACAAAATGTTTGCACTTAAAGATATGGTAGACCTTGACTATTTTCTAGGAATTCAAGTAAAATGCACTTCAACTAGAGGCATTCATCTGTCTCAATCAAAGTATATTACTGTGTGTCATGCAAAGCCAAAATGTAGAATTCTTGAAGCATAGCTACTCCAATGACCATCGGTGAATGTTTAGTCAATTTTGGAAGTGATCCTGTAGAGAACACATAGCTTTATAGATGTTTGGTGGGTGCTCTCTAATATATGACCATCACAAGACCTGAAATTGCTTACAGTGTCAACAAAGTAAGCCAATTTATGCAAACACCCCTATAAAGCCACTAGAAAGCTGTCAAGAGGATTTTAAGATATTTAGCTAGAACTATTGATTATGGCTTATCTCTACAACCAGTTGCAAAAATGGATTTGAACTATAACACCTGTCATTTTTCATGTAACGGTTAATGATAGAAATTTAACAACGTCAAGTATTTTTTTTATCATATAATGTTATTGACCATTTATTTAAGTATTATGATAAGTGACGATCATATGGAATTGACGTGCTCAAAGTGTTCATGTCATTTATAGTGTATGCATGCTAAATATTTAATGTCTTATTTTTGTAACTTTTCAAGTGGCTATTCAGCAGGCCAAATTTATTTCCTAGAATGGCATGCCTATGGATTATATTGGCAGGTCGAACTCATAACTTTGGTAGGCCGAATTAAGCCATCGGCAGGCCGAACACTGCTGACGAAAAATCAACAAATAAAGCTGAAATTATGGTATTGATAGGTAATTTCATTTATTGTGAAAATTCTAAATAATTGGTACATTCTTATCTCTTTCTTTATCCAAATTAAGGAAGGTTTGACTTTTAAAAAGATAATTTAAATTTGTGATAAAGTTTCCTATTTTGAAAAGATAAGATTTGGTAGTTATAATAAATAATTGATTTTTTCTTATTTGGCTCCATTCCCCTATGTGTAAGCATCTTTTTCAAAAAAAAAAAAAATTTTCTGATATTAAAGAGACCATTAGCCCATCTTATAATATCATTCACTAAATTTTTTCTCTCTCTATCACTTTCTTTCCCTCTTTCTCTCTAAAATTTTCTTAGACACATTCTCCTTCTTTTCCACGTTTTCTTCCCCTTCTCTCCCTTATTTTTCTTGCAAAGAATTAAATTAAATATTGGCTTTTCTTTTGGGTAAATTCAAGAAAAGTTTGAGAAGAATCGTTTTGAGGTAAGAAATTTGTTCCGGGCTTATTCCTAAAATTATATTTTCTTTGTGTTCCGACCCCTATAATTTTGTTTACGAATGTCTGTTTGTTGTGAAATTTTAATATGATATTTATGTATGTGTTATATGATATCCCTCAAAATTTTACGCCATTTGGAGTTTTCTATGCTGAGATATTGAATTTTTATTATCTGCTACTCATGATCAGACTGTTGTTGATCGATTAGGTTTTACAAAAATATAGTCTGTGTTTGAGGGGCAAACGAATTGTGATTTGAATGAAATTTTGTAGAAATATTCATACATATGTTAGGTTATGATCTAAAAAATTTCGTGATGATTTTATGAGTATTTGATGAGTTCTTGAGTTTTTTTTTAAGATAGGTCTTTATGGCTGTTTAATCAGTAAATTCTGGACTACTTGTTTGTGTGACCTTTTTGTGCGACCAAACGAATTTATTTGCTAATGAAACTTTTTTTCGTACTGTATTTATATGTTAATAGGTTGAAATAAAAATTTTGGGGTCAAAGTAATTTTATTTTAATTATTTGAGTATGATGAACATGTGTTACTTACTGCCTTATGTGTTTAAGGTTTATTTTGTCTGTGAATTCTAATACATGTTTTGAATTGTTTTTAATTTATATGAAGCTAATTTTTGGCTTTTAAGTATCTATTGTATGCAGAATTTTTATGTATTTATTTTAAGATATAGATAGTTTATTTTATAAATGTTAGTTAAGGTTGCTCACTACTTTGTTATTGCTGGCTAATTCTGTATTGTATATTGTGTGACTTATTTAGTTATCTAATGGAATTTTTATGGCTAAAGAAAGATTAGGGTAACTCATATATATGTTAATTATGTCCCTACAAAATTTTGATGCCTTCATTTATATGAATTGTGAGTTATTGAATTATGAATAGATAAGGGCCAGGCAAATATTAGTATTGCAGTTTTTGCATGAATAATTATAAGTTAGTAAAGTGTGTTTGTGTTCTTGTATTTCTTGAAATGGAAGTATGGATAATGTCATATGGTTTTAGATGATTTCATGAGAATGAAATCTATTTTTATTTGTATATGGATGTATGACATGAACACACCAAGAAGTGAATACATCGAGGCTGCGGTGACCTTATCTAAGATAAGGTTTAAATAAGCAAGTCAAGTAAGTACATTCTCACATGCAACATGATAACGTTTATAAAAAGTTTCAAAGTATGTTCATGATGATTTTATGCTGATTTCTATGATGGTTTTATTTAATGTTTTATTATGAACGTTTTTGATGCTTAAGGTTTAATGTATGTTTTGATGATGAGGTATTTCAAAAATCAAAAGTATATATGTATATATGTATCACCTAAATAAATGTTTATGTCTATGTTTATGATGTCTAAAGTTGGACTTGTCATGTTTAGTTTGGGATTAGTTACTCCTTTCCTCTCATGGCAGTGCGCCTACAATGATGATAATGGTATAACAGTTGGGCCCCCAAAGATAAAATGAATAAAGTTTTAATATGGATAATGATAATGAAAAATATGTTCTATGTGAAACTATGCCAAGTGTACTTTTATGTTAATGATGATTATAATTGTGATGTTTCATAAAGGTGTTGATAACATGTTTTAAGTTGTGAGATAGGAAGGTGTACTTATTAAGCTTTCGCTTACTAAGTTTATAATCATGTTGCAGATAAAGGTAAGAGGATCATAGAATAGGTGGAGGGCAAGGACGGACGTATAAGTAAAGAACAATGGATTGAAACAGAAGAACGCCAAGATAGAAAATTTTTAATGTTTTTGAACTATGTTTTTATTTATTTGTATGTTAAATTTTCACACTATTAAGTAAAAAAACTTGTTTTACATTATCTTCATTTTGCAGGAAATCAGCCTTCCAATCACCATTGATCGAATTGCCGATGTTAGTATCGGCCTACCAATCTAAGTGTTTTAAAATCGGTTTTGCAGAACTTCGAACGGATTGTTGGTGGTTGAAGTTCGGACTGTCGGTCATGTTCGGCCTATCGATGTCTGAAATTCGGCCTACCGAACTGTTTAAACAGATTTTAAAGTTTGTTTGAAATTTTATTTGAATTATGGTTTAATTAATTTATCATTGATAAACTATTTAAATAAATATAAAATGGTTTAAAATAAATGTTAAAAAAATGTACGCATGAATCCTGATATATGGCTAATAAACCTTACTTTATTTGAATGGTTTATCTCAAATATTGTTTACAAGGATGAATGTAATGATATCTGTAACATCCATAAGGGACGTTACATGAACATGTAGCCTACTGTGATGCTGACTGGGCCTTAAACTTACAGATAAAAGGTCTACATCAGGCTTTTGTGTCTATTTGGGATCTAGTCTTGTCTCATGGCATTCTAAGAAGCAACATACAGTGAGCAGGTCTTCAACTAAAGTAAAATATCGAAGCCTAATAGAAGTAGTTGTAGAAATCACTTGGATTCAAACTTTACTCAATGAGATTGGTTACAAGAGTTTAACAAGATTAGTTATTTGGTGTGACAACTTGAGTACAGTTCTTATAGCAGCAAATCCAGTGTTACATGCCAGAACAAAACATATTGAAATAGAGTATTTTGTTAAAGAAAAAGTCTTATAAAAACAATTAGATGTTAGACATGTGCTCTCTATAGATTAAATTACTGATGTATTCACTAAAGCAACCTCAAGTTCTAGATTTGGTGTTATGAGAGACAAGCTTAAAGTAGTCCCTTTGACCACTCTAAGTTTGAGGGAGGTGTTAGCATAGCAATTGTAATCAATTGACGGTTGGTATTCTAATTGCAAACCGATGGTAGACTGTTGGTTGTTAACCAAGACAGTTAGTATATTGTTGGTAAACTGTTAGTAATAAGCAGGTAGTTATCAATTAGTTACTTTGTTAATACACGTGTCATGAATCAATCGGATAGAGAAGAGTGTAAGAAAGTATTTAAGTCATGTTGTAATACTCAGAATGTTGAATAATCAAAAAATATAGAATTCACCCCAAAAACGTGATCTCCAGTTCTCTCTACTCAATCTTTGCTTTCTTTGTTTTTCTAACAAACCCCATTGCGGATCTCCTTAAATCGCAACCGAAAATCTGTCAGATCTACCACCAACATCATGAACTCAGCCTAAATTTAATTAAACAAAATTTAGATTGAGGAGCAAAAATTGAAGAAACATTTACGAAAAAAATGAAAAATCAATACTCAGACCCAAAAGAAAATGAAAGTAAAAATCAAACACATCAAATTCGTCCCCCTTTCTTCCTTAGCTACAACCACCTGTTGCCTCCCCTCCCTTCAATCTTTGCCCTTTCACTCACAAAAAAAAAAAAAAGCTTTTACTTCCTACTTTCTCGTTGAACAAACACACACACAAAATCGACTTATTCTAAGAAAGCTTTTGATTCAATCTTTATCTCTTGATTAGAACAAACAAGCACACAAAAAATTTAATTCAACCTTCGTCGCCCAGTCTCTCTTAGAAATACAAAAACATAAAGTAACAAAGTATTAAAAAAAAAGAATCGAAAAAAATTACCCGGTTTACTATCTCCAATTTGCCTCTAACATCGGCTTGTGAGATCTGCCTAGCAAGGGCGTGTGTTTTTCGAGTTTGATCTCTCTTGAAACTTGATTTGCAAATTGAACCAAAACCCAATTTCTATCATAAACCACACGACATTTTCTAGTCATGGATTTTGAGAGAGAGAGGCCACGAGGTGGGATGGCTAAAAATGATGATGATGATGATGAAGAGAAAAGAAGAAGAGGAGAAGGCAGGAGAAGGGGTGGGACGACAAGTGGGATCTCCATGGTCAGGGGTGGGGTGGTTGGCGCCAGAGAAGGCGGCAGAGTGGGTGGGACGCGTGGTCAGGGTTTGTTTCAAATTTTTTGTTTTGGTTTTTTTTTTTGAAAGGTTCATATAAGATTTTGTTTTTGGGAAAATAATTATCCTTTCTTAATGTTTTATAATTTTAATTTTTAATTAATTTAATGTTTTATTGACAATGTACTAATAATTTGTTACTTTACTAAAATATTTTTGATATTAACTCATGTGCTTGGCATGTGATGACAGAAGGGAGGAAATTAACGGTCGTCGGTTAAGTTAGTCTTTTTGTATTTTCTTTTGCAAGTTTAAAGTTTGTTGAGCCAAAAAAACCAACAAACTACATTTTAAATAGTTTAGGAATTTTTCGATCAATTTATTTAAAAAATAAAATAAAATAAAATAAAATAAAATAACGTGCGCCGTTAAACTTTAACGCTGACGAGCGGTTGAAAAACATGACGGCGTAAGAGAGAGAGAGGGCGGCCAGCCACGTGGGGTTCTGCTCCGGCTAATCTTCCCGTCGATCCCTCGAATCAAATTTCAAGAATGCCCTTTTCCTTCCGCTCTGGTTTCTCCCCCAAAATACCAGCAACGACCCATCAATCATAAACACAGTTTTTTCGTGTGTCTCGATTTGATCGATCGAGATCAAAGGAATTCCAATCATGGGTTTGAGACATCATGTTATGGTTTTTGCCTAAAACCCAACTCTCTGTCGATCAAAATAAGCAATGAAAGGCGTCTTCTCGGCGCCCGGTGATTACATCTACTTCAAGTCTCAGGTCCCTCTTCATAAGATCCCTGTACGTTTCTCTCTCTCTCTTTCTCTCTCTCTTTTTCTTTTTGTTAATTTATCTCCTTTTTAAACATATATGTGGTTTCAGTGAGTGGTGCGTCTCCTTTTGTTCATTTTGTTATTTATTAGATTTGCTTTTGTTTGGGATGATCATTTTTGTGTCTTGATTTTATCATATTCTTACGTTTTGTTGTTAGTGTTAACTTTCTTTTCTTGATTGTAGACAAGTAATTGAGCTATAAAAGTTCCTGTTCTTGATTGTAGACAAGTAATTGAGCTATAAAATTTCATACCTTTTTGGTGTTAGTTATAAGTTATAATGGGTTTGGTTTATTTCCATAGAATTGTGGTTGGATTAGCTTTTTATAATTGGGTTTGGAATTTTTTGCCTCAATTTTGTGAATTGTAATGTGGGTGTCTTCTATTTCACGATGGTTTTACTTGTTAGCTCAGTCTTTACTAAAGATGCCATTATCTTAGCTGCAAAGATATCCTGCCAACCAGTATATGATTTATTCTTGAGCAGTAATTCGTGTGTTTTCTCCTTTAACAATGCTCTGAACTTTATCTAAATGATGCTACTTTTGAACTGTTATCTATATGAGATTGAAACTTGATGATGTGCCTTGCTTCCATGCGTCCCTTTGTTTCTTTCAGATTGGAACAAAGCAGTGGCGATATTATGATTTCGGTCCTAAAGTGGTTCCTCCACTTATTTGCCTTCCTGGAACAGCAGGAACTGCTGATGTCTACTACAAACAGATCATGTCATTGTCCATGAAGGTGAGACATGGAATCTTTATTATATCCCTTACTTTAAGTACAAGTTGATGTTAAATTTTCACTTCCTTTTTATCTATTCTCTTCATAAGGTATTTACCTTTGGTTTGTCTCGATTTTGCATGATCCTCTTTATGGTATTAATCACTGGGCTTTTTCTCTTGTAATTCATACGGACATTTTTGTAAACTATGCATCTGGCTATCTGCTAAGCCAGTAATTTCCAGGATGTCACTATCAATTTTTTCATTTCCCTTTCTCCTTCTAAGAGAGAAACAAAAGTTTACTTCACAACTGAATTTACATTCTAGCAACATCACCTATATTTTATTTTCAAATTTGCAGGGTTACCGAGTTATCTCTGTTGATATTCCACGGGTATGGAATCATCATGAGTGGATTCAAGCATTTGAAAAATTTTTGGATGCAATAGATGTTCACCATGTAAGTTCTGCATATTTGTGAGGTGTTATTATCAAAAACATATAATTGCTTGAGACTATATGGGTGCAGTTAAATTGCAAGATATCCGCTCATTAAGATATAAAGTTTATGTTGAACCTATCCCTCTTCCCCTTTTACCACTATGGCTGACGCTCGATTATAAATTTCAAGGAAAGAAAAAACTTAAACCACTGCATTAATTCACACATAACTTATGTTTCTTGAAAACTCTGTATGAGCTTGCGTTGGTGTTAAACTCCCATTGGTGTTAAACTCACTTTTCATGTCACTGATGATGATATTACTAGTGAATTGAGTAGACTGAGTTATCTCTTCCTGACAGATACATCTTTATGGTACATCCCTTGGAGGCTTCTTAGCTCAACTTTTTGCCCAACATCGTCCAAGAAGGGTTCGCTCGTTGGTACTATCTAATTCATTTCTGGACACTCGGAGTTTCTCTGCTGCAATGCCATGGGCTCCCATGTATGTTTTCACTTCACATGGTGAATCTATCTGAAGTTAGTTTTCCAAATCTGATATGCTTTGCTGATCATATGGTATTTGCCCCTACTGCAGAGTTAGTTGGACCCCTTCATTTTTGCTTAAAAGATATGTCCTTACAGGGATTCGCGATGGTCCTCACGAGCCTTTTATTGCGGATTCTGTGGACTTTGTTGTTTCTCAGGTGAAGTTTACGCTGGCCTTTGCTGTCTTTTGGTTATGATAACCATAATTAATCATGAAAAATTTGCTCCAAGGGCCTTCTAATTTCAGTGTATTAGCTTTACTACAAACTTTTTTAGAGTTAATCTCGCCAGGATCTGATTTGCACTTGGGCTCTTTCTTTTTTTGGTTCACTTTTTTAGCTCTAAAATTGGATCATTTCAGGTTGAAACTCTCTCAAGAGAAGACTTGGCATCCAGGTTGACATTAACAGTTGATGCTGTTTCTGTTGGATCTCTTTTGCTGTCAGAGTCGCTCATCACAATAATGGATGTATGTTATCTGGATCTTGTTTTAATGTTTTCATGCACCTATAAGATCACTCCTCAAAGTGACACCTCTAGGAAAGAAGTGTTTATTCTGATACAATATCGCTTCTGCCGTGGCTGCTTGAAGTTTTTTAAACATATTTACTGAAATCACTTTCAGTCTCAACTGTGTTAACAACTCATATGCTTAATGCTGAAAAAGAGTACTGCTGTACTACTGGCGCTCATCTTTTCCTTGACAAGAACCTTGCAATCCTCAAAGTCAACACAATATTACGATATTGTTTTGCAATACAAGTTTTTTAGTTATGAAGCACACACATCTTGTAAGGTAACTAGCATGTTTGAGTTTTTAACAAAAGCCTCTTGTTTGTTTCTTTCTGTTCCCTCCTTGAAGACATATGACTTTTGTGCGATTCCTCTACAACTGAAAGACCAACTCAGTGAAAGATACCCTGGAGCAAGGCGAGCGTACTTGAAGAGCGGAGGAGATTTTCCATTTCTTTCACGCCCCGATGAAGTCAACCTACATCTTCAGGTAATCTTTTTTTGCTTTGCTTATGGAGGAGGTGATTCATTTTGATTTATCTGTGAGGTGTATTGAGTGGAAGATTTGCACTTTGATGTTTGCAATGTTGCAGCTACACTTGAGACGTGTTGGTGTAGAGGCTCGACCGGACTTGGTCAGGAGTATCCCTAGAGAAGGCAATGGTGGTGGGAATCCCAGTGAAAAGGACAAACAAGAAGATCCAGATGACACATCGAAGGAGGACCAGGGAAGCTCTGAAAATTCATCTGCCCAAAGTCAGCCACCTCTGGCTCCTGAAACCTCGGAAAACCAGAGCTTAGACAGCCAGCTTCTAAACAACGTGAAAATCTGCCACTTGTGTAACCAAGAAAAGATTGTTCTATTACCTCAGGGTTTCATGAAGGAACAACATATTGTATCTCTACCCACCCAAATCCTCTTGCAACTTAGATGGGAGATCGTTTCTCTTCATTTCCTGCCACTCTATATGGGAACAATGTATACTATTTTGAACTATATTTTGAAATTTAGGCAAGCTGTGTAAATTGGAACATCCGAAGATTGTCGTTTGTGTAGTTGTACTCAGTATTATTTTCCAACCAAGTTTTTGCTGTTGCATCCTTCTTGGCACATTTAGGATTCATATATGTTCTTTCAGTCTACTGTACTCTGTTCCTTCTCGAAAGATTTAATGTAATTTCTTCATTTTTTGTACAGTATTATTATGGGGCAGGCAGTGATTCTCGAAGAAATGGAGTCCCATTTTTTAATCTTTGCATAGTTGTAGAAAGTAAACTACTTTAATAATAATAATAATATTAGTAATAATAATAATAATAAAAGCTAAAGAAAGCAGATTTGGCTCAAGAGATTAGAGCATTGCAATCTTCCGAATCTGTAATGGGTTTTAATCTGGCCCACCTTCCAAGAAGCAAACCGAATCAATTGTTTAAAGTCTGCTTAATTTCAAGAAGGATCTTTTGAAGACATTTTTTTCTTTTTTGGATGAAAATAAGAAAGAAAAAGGAGCTCTCTTCAAATTTCAGTCTCACTATGATGAGCGAATAGGCTTGGCACAATCATACGGCAATCAATGGGCAGTGAAATCAATTGTTTGAGGGCGAATGCAATGATGCAAGATTCGAAACCTCAACGCTGCCACATGAATCAGAAAATGAAACCACAAAAATAAACATGAAATATAGCTCAAAAGCCAACAACAGCTTGCTATAGCATATATAATTAAAAAAAAATGAGACTTCCATTGATTCCCCAAAAAAAGCAAACTTCGGTAAAACTGAGACATCGTTTACTCCATATCTCCCAAAAATTGACACAAGAACTTTTCACTAATGATCCACACTACTCTAGAACTCAATAAAGTAGACTCGGAAGTCTTTGCTCAAAGCACTTCCAGCATCCATACCGTTCTGAGTGCTGAACCTCTACGCAACCAGAGTGCTTGCGGTAGTTGACTCACTGCACACACAAGTTAAAAGAGGAAATATTACATTTGGAAAGGAAAAAGAGAAATTTTCTTCCGAGTTCTAGTCTATCAACATCATCTGCATTTACAATGTCAGTTTAAGATTAACAGTTATACAACAATACTGCAACTATAACTACTGCATATAAAACACTCCCTAACAAAATCAAGAAAAGGGTCGTGGTGGACGATGATATATAGCACGTTAAAAACTTTGGAAATTCGCATATAAATGTCAAACATGAAAACTTCAACATTGGAAATTCTATTGGCGCAACATATTTCTAAATGTCGAATCACATCAAAAAAAATGTAAACTTAATGAATATCTTGGCAGTCTAAAACATGTAGCGTATCACAAAATTCTCTGCAAAATAAAACATGAAGAAGTTGGGAAGAACTCTCACTATTTCCAAACGGGAGGAAGCTTCTTAGTCTTCTTGTAGTAGCGGGCAAGACGGTGAATTCTGCTCTCAACAAGAATGAGCCTGAACTTGGAGTCCTTGTCCTTCCTATTCCTCTCCAAATGCTTGCGAATCGAAACCGCCTTCTTAATCAAGTGGTACAGATCCTCAGGAATCTCAGGCGCAAGACCTAAGCAACCACATCATCCTTATCATTACCATTCCTATTACTAATCCAAATTTAATCAAGCACAAATCACCAAACCCTAGAACACCATTATCTAAATTAAAAACCGAAAATGAAAGAGATAAACAAAATTACCATGAGCTTTGAGAATACGCAGAATTTTGCTTCCGGTGACGCTCTTGACCTGAGCAATGCCGTGAGAATCTCGAAGAATAACACCGATTTGAGAGGGTGTCAGACCTTTCTTCGCGAACTTGCATATGTTTTCTTCGACCTGAAGAAAAACTCAGAAAATAAGGGATTTTGAACTAAAGCAAATGAATAAAAATCATAGCTTTTGCATTCTATTGCATTTGAATGTGCCAAAACTTCCAGTGGGATTACTTCCAGTGCCATTTTCCCGGAAACCAAACAAGAAGGCTAAAAAAGCTTACATCTTGAGAAGAGATCTTGAGCCAGCTCGGTGGAGTCCTCTTGTAGGGCAATGCTGAGGCGGAAATACCTTTACTGTGAAAGACACAAAAATGTTAACCAAAAGGAAAAAGTATTAGAAAATAGACGAAGACAGAGAGAGAGAGACAGATATATATACAGACCCACGGCTGTGCATACGACCCATGGTGGATGGCTATGGAGGACGAGGGGCTATCTGGTGCGGATGGCTTTTCTGGGTTGTGAAATGAAGACGACGAGATTTCGTGAACACCCTAGATTGGCCGAGTAGGGTTTTTATGCAAGCAGTGGGAATTTCACCAAAACGGCAGCGTTTAATATTTGATATTTGATATTGACAGGATTTGGATAAATTATTGGGGTTAAAAAAAGCTCCCAAAAAAGAGAGATTTTTTTTTTTTAAAATGGGGATTTGGGCCAATTTGGCCATTTTAAAACGGTTTCTTTGAACTTCGTATTTCAGAAATTAGGAGAATGACCGAAATTTTTGCAACTACGACACCTCTACTCTGAAACCCATCACTTGAAATCTAATCCTCCACGCTGTTTCTCCCATTCCAGGGAAATTAACCGTTTCGTTCTCACTCTCTCTCGCTCTTTCTTTCTCTCTTTTAAGAACCGTCTTTGTCTCTCTCTCCGTGACTTTTTATCTGAAAGATTGCCGAAATTTTCTCTTTCAATCTTCTCCGTTTTCAGTTCGGATCGAAGAGGTAGAGGTAGAATGTTAGGTAAGAGAAGGTGGTGGTAACTACGCGGCAGAGATCGGCAGCGCAGCGGCAGCCGACAATGAAGCAAAAGACAACGTTCTCAGGGCAGTAGGTGTTCTTGTGGACAGAGAACACGCCGGTGGCAGATCCACGGGGTTAGTTTGCATCGAGCGTCATCGCGATGTGGAACAGAAGGGTTGCAGTGAGAGAAGAGGGATAGAGAACAGAAGGGTTTGGTGTTTTTTTTTAGGGTTTATCACTCGAGTTCATCACTGATGTTGTTCATGCTCTGCTTGCTCAGTTGGTTATTAACGCCACGTGGAGCTACGTATGGTGGTTGGAACGCCTGTCATGCTCATCTTAGCTTCCCGAGGTGAACCTGCAACAAGAAGTGGGAATGTCTAGAAGATCAAAGGGCATCGATGCGTTGTGACGCACAAGTCAAGTATCTGTTCGATAGAGATCGAGAGTAGAATTAACTGAGAAAGTCTATGTTAACTATTAAGTGGAGTAAATGCTCTTTATTTATAGATCATCACTTAGACTAGATGTTAGATGGGTTTGACGCATGACCTATGTGTCTCATCAGGTTACATCAGGTAATTTGTGACAAGTGTTATAATTCTGGATGAGGGTTAGCCCTTCATCCAAGGGCTAAGATGAGGTCATGTGTTGACCTTTAGAGATAAGCTGTTGTCTGGTTGCAGGTCATATCAGTCCGTCCTAAGCACATGTTCCTCCCGAGAAGGCGACGTCTTGCATGGCGGCCAGTGGAGGCCCTGGGGAGCACCCTGAGAGATGCCAATTAAAGAAGAGTTGCGAGTGTATGTGAAAATGACTATATTCGAGCAGGGTGTCGAGACAACCTAGGAGTGCTCTTTAAGAAGGGCACCGAACATACCCCTAATATACGTACTATAGCTAATGGAGGTTTTTTTTTTTTATCATTTTGACTTTAAAATTAATACGGAGAGGCCATTTGCTTAATTTAAAAAAAGTATGGTCATATATTTTATAGAGGTCTTTAAAAAGACCACCTAGTCCAATTTCCTTTTTTGTTTTTGCTCACCCCATGTGTTTTGTCTTAGTTACAAGAAATTCCTCTTACTGAAATGTTTGAAAATAACACCCTTAATATTTTACGGGTATAAAAAAATTATAGAGACATTCTCTCTATTAGTCAACCGTGACTAAAAAGTGTCAAGCGGCAGGACAACATGGGATTAATGTGCGCAACATATGGCGGAGCCGGAATCTTTTTGAATAAAGACACTTAAAAAAATAAAGATAGTTTAAATTAATGAAAACAAAATTATTGTTTTAATTATTGAATTAGGTCACAATTATAATTTTTTTTGTAAAATAAGAGCACAACAAATAATTGGGTGCATAAATGTAACTTTAATTGTAAATAAAAAAATTTTGAAATAAAAAGTTAAGAATGAGGCTAAAAATTTTTAAAAGTTAAGTAGGGGTGCAGATTTATTACCACGTGGCGTTACCACTAGTGATGACGGGTTGCTCCGTCAATGGTTGCTCGTGGCAATCATTAGAGTTCCGCTCATGATGATGCGCACGAAAAGCGTAGGTGTGATGACTGCAAGACACACAGGATGCGAGGGTGTAGGGCGCGCAATGGAACTTCGGAGTTAAGCAGCCGATGATGGAAATCTCTACGAGTGTGTTGGCTACTACAAACGATAATTATTTTTTATTCTTATACATTTATTTATTTATTGTGTTCAAAATGCAATAGTTCAAAACTTTAAACATTGTATTTGTTAAAAAAAATGAAGGACTAATTAAAGCAAAAATAATATATGGTGGAAATTTATTTAGATATGTCAGTCATTTTTGAAGTGAGGGATGTTTGCCAAAAGTATTTGATCGAACAGGTATGTCATTAATTTTAGACAAAGATCTTATTTCAACAAAAGATAAAATAAAAATAATTTAGATAAAAATTTAGAAACATGCACTATGGTAAAGTATGCTCTACTATACAAAAAACCAAGTTCATTTAAAAAATTAGTTACAAATTGAAGTTGAAACCTAAACACTGTAGCATGTGTGAGAGTTTTACACTTTACATTGTAACAAACTATTATAACATGTAAGAGTTTTACACTCTAAAAAACTAAACTCGTTTTTTAAATGGGCTTCCTAAACGGAGTGCCATCTTATTCTTCTTGTGACATCGTTTAGTAAGAAACAAGTATAGCGAACTTTGATGAATGAGCTATCGTTCCACGCAATATTATTTTAACTAAAACCTCCGTCCCAGCTTTGTTTGCCCTGTCCATAATAGGCTCTCGGTTGAAGCTTGAAAGCCTTGACAGTCGTCTAATGGGCATGCTTAGTTTCCCACTATTTCCAACTTCTTTCTTGCAAATTTCGGTTGTTGGTAAAATTTAAATGGAGCCAATTAATTGTGAGGTTACTGAATCTGTATTTGCTCACCATTTCTAGAGTTGGAATATGTATTTATTTATATGGAAGGTAAAGCATCGTAGCTTTTGGTCATATTTCCACGGAAATTATTATAAAATTAAAAAAACCAACAACAAGAAGAACAGCGACAATAACTGAAAATATTGAATTTTACTATTTAATTGATTACAACTATTTCAATTAGCATAGAACTGTAAGAAAAGTAATAATAATAATAATAATAATAATAATAATAATAAATAAATAAATAAATAAATAAATAACTGATCTTCTGTGTGTTATATCAGTAGTAGGATAGTAAAAGATCAAATAACCAGCAATTAAAACTTAAATTAATAATAGTGAACGTAATTGAATGAAAGATACAGCGTGAAGCTATTTAAAGAATTAGGTGGTGTGGACAATTAAGTTTAAAAGTTGAGGGAGAGAATTCAAGAAGGTAGATGGAATTTACTCCCAAAACACTTTCCTAACATCATATACATAGAATTTGCGGATAACAGATGATAAACCGTAAGATTAAAGAAACTTATTAGCAGTGGAGTCCTGGACTTTTTCAACCAATCAAAGGAAGTTTGGAAGGGGAACCAGAAGGGAAACTCAAATGAGAGGAAAAGAAGGGGACTTCTACGGTAGCAACCCCACTAGTAATATACGTTTGGAAACCATTTGATATGGTTAAAATCACTTTTTTTTTTTCTACAGATTTGATGACTGAAAAATAGATGTCTACCCATTCGTATCTTTTATGGTTCCCACAAGAGAAATTTTCAGAAAGAGAAGGTGAAAGACAGTCAACACAATTTTTTAGAAGTGATGGTTACTTAACTAATCGGCATGACTAGCTTTTTGAATGCACAAGAACGGATGATTACAGCTGTCCCCTTCCCTCAAAGGTATTCCTGATAACAGTAGAGGAAGAAAAGTATAGCCATATCAGAGTATTACACTCACATCAATATGCCTAAGGATAGTCCAACTTGACAAAGACACCCTGATGTTGGAACTTTATCTAAAAACTCAAACAGTAATATGCCTCTCTTTAGAGCAACCAAAGTAAGACAACTTCTCTACGCTCCCATTTGACTGACATCACAGTTTTCAAAATAAAAAAACTTTCATGTGACTGACAAAAAGACTATAGCAGAGAAATTTCAATCATAGTTCTGGAATTAGATATGTTACTTTGTTCAACTCTCAACTAACCAAAATATAGAAAGAATTGTTCACAACCATTAGGTCTCAGGAACACAATGCTGACAATATACGCATCAACTATCAGGTATCACTATCCTAAACTTGCTAGCTAATATAATAGAATACATTGGATGAAAAAGGAAATGCTCAAAAGATCCACGCTTGACTAGAATTCAAGTTTTGTATTGATTGAATCTTATGGTGCGTCTTCATTTCCTGACAAGAAAATGCTCTAAACATCAACATTTGCCTAGAATATAAGTCTTGCGTTCACTAAACCTTATGGTGCTTATTACTAGCTTCATGTCTCGGTTGCAAAACTAACCTCTTGAAGTTCTAATCCATCAAACAAGTACAAACAGCTCGACCAAAGCCCCTAACTAATTGCAATTCACCATTCACAAGAGGCAATGTATAAAAGAGAGGCCTTTTTCTCTAGAACGGGGTCAAACCAAGGATGAAAATGTTGATATAGACAGAAACATCGAGGGTTAAAATGTATAAAGATATGAATATCAACGTCAATAAAAATTAAAAGCCGGGCAAATCGTTCATAACATATAAACATTCCAAGAAAAATCCTAAATCCTATGGGGAAAATATGGATAAAATTGTTGATAGTTCATTTCTCTAATTGCATTTGTCACAAAGTTAAAGATGCCAAAAAAAAGTAAAATCAAGAGTAAAGAGAGAAACATTCTTCCATGTTTTCACCCTTAAGCGTAACCAAATTCACAAAAACAGCAATTCTCAACTCAAAGCAAACATTTTTAATCTCATAAGATAAAAAAATATATCAGCAAATCAAGAACTCGGAAACACCACAAATTAATAAAACAATCCATACGTAATAAGCTATAAAATATGAACAAACAAACCCCAAAATTAGCATTACTGAAAGAATTCAATTAACCGGAACAGAAAATCCAGACACGCCTAATTTCAAGCACTAAAACGCAGGAGAAGAAAGTAAAAAGGGATGAATTCGGAAAACATTACATCGAATCCACACCGAATCCACCATAATTATCCGTTCCTCACTTGGCGACCATTCTGGCGATGAAATCCTCGTAGCGGATCTTCCCGTCGGAGCTGACGTCTACCTCGCGGATCCACTCGTCGAACTCGGCGGGCTCGAGCTTCTCGCCGATGCTGGTAAGGATGTGGCGGAGCTCGGCGACGGAGACGAATCCCGTGGCGTCCTTGTCGAGGACCTTGAAGGCGTCGCGGAGCTGGCGATCGAACGGCTCAGGCTTCATGTGCTTAGCCATCAGCTCAAGGAACCGCGGGAAATCGAATGGCGCCGAGAGGTTCTCCTCGGCGATGATAGATTTGAGCTGCGCCTGGGTAGGGTTACCGCCGAGGGACCGCATCAGGATCCCGAGCTCCGACGGCGCGATCTTTCCGTCGCCGTCGGTGTCGAAGAGGGTGAAGGCTTCCTTCATGGAAGAAACCTGGTCGTCGCTCAGATCCTTGCCCATCTTCCTTCTTCTTCTTCTTCTTCTTCTTCTTCTTCTTCGTCGGGTTCTCCTGGGTATCTGGGCGGGTTTCTCGCTCTAAAAAACGCTCTTTCTCTCTCTAGAAATCTGGTTCCGAGATTGAAAAATGGAAATCGTGGAGCGGTGTCAGGTAAAAGAGAGCTGTTTTTTTTTTTTTTTTTTGTTCAATTTTTGAATGCGTGACGACAACACGACATTAATATTCGGAGGCCGCCTTTCACGGCGTCGTTTTAGTAAGGATTGCTCTTGTTGGACCTTGCTCCCTTCTCTCTCTTTTTTTTAATAGCAAATTATTATTTTAAAATTGGAATTCATGTCTTTCATACATGTAATTATGTTTTTTTATGCAAATAGTAATAATGTTAATAATGTCATATTTTGTATTATATAACTACATGGTAATTATTTAATGATACTGTTTTTAGACATATGTAAAATATTTACAAACTAGAGTCATACTTTAATTTAATAAACATAATTGTTGGGTCATTTGTTTTATTAATCCCTTTTTTTATCTAAAAATGTAGTTCAAATATTAATTAAAAAAATTTGTAAATGCAACCCCATATTCTGTGTCAACAACAATATATGAGTCTTCAATTCTTATTTTCAAGTCGTAAGATATTCATTCAGCAAAAAATAAATGGTAATGCATTTATATATTGATTCTCAGATTTATATCGTGCAAGAAAATTATTTAAATTAAATATCACAATCTAAAATTGGTTAAAGAATAAACTTTGATAACTCTGATAACTATTTTTTATTTTAAAACCCTTAGATGCAAAGTGTAGTATATATAACATGTGGGAAAAGTATTGTTAAAAGCAGTAAATAATAATTAAAAAAAAAAAACTAAATATTCTTGGAAGCTTCCTTCGAAAGAAAGTGTGTTTTTCTCAATTGAAGCATTTTCAAACATCTGCTAAAGCCTTTTCGCTTTCAAGGATCTAGAACTATTTGTAATGATTCTAAATGGACAATTTTGTTTTTCTTTGTATTTATAAAGTGTTTGGTGCATTGATTTACACTTATTAGGACATAAAACAAAAGTAAATTACTGTATAAAAGGCTCCCAAACACCTATTAATATAAAGTTCTTTATTATTATCATTATTTTTTGGAATCATATAGTTAAATATGCAGGAACAAATATGTCCCATGACATGAGTCCCACAATTCTGCCCATAAAATTACAAGATCACTATGGGCCCCTTAAATCGTCTTAGACCTATTATTTTTTTAATATGTGCATTAACAAGGGCCTTATTGGCACTCATTTTTTTTTTTGGTCAATTTAATAAATTATTGAAGCCAATAGGTTGTTGTCAATACTCAAGATCAACTAATAATTATTGCTTTTCCTCCCTTTTTTTTTTCTATCAATAAGAACCCTAATCGTCCTTTTCAACGATAGAGTTCACAAATATACGGGCCTGTTATAACCTAGTTTGTGGAGAGAAAATTTTCCACTTGAGTTATTCTTTATAACAACCAGCTTGTCCTTTTAGATAAATCTACCGAGTGAATTAGAGGAAAACTATTTTTAAAGAGTTGATAGCTGTGTTAGAGTAAAATTTCGTCCAATATCAATACGACGCTCTTGAACTAAAAATTTAAATGGAATGAATACTTGAATTAATAACGTGATACAACTAATTCGTTAAACACTAATGTGACGTTTTGTACATGAGTTTAGCAGTTTAAATTATACAGACGATTCAAATTAAGATTTTGTAAAGTAATAATTGAGGCCAACTCAAACTATAAAGAAGGTTTTAAACTAGCCAAAATAACCACAAAGCAAATTTTGCAGATTCCTTAGTTCATATTGTTTGAACCTTTTTTTATATAGTAAAAATCATTTTTATTATCGTTTTTCTTTAAAAATCATAGTTTTATAAACATCAGTTCTTGTTTTAAACTTAATGTAATGTTTTATTCTCGTTTTAAATATTTACACTCCAAATGTTATTTTTAAAACACCAAAAACTCACAGTTCAAACCATAAAGTTATAAACCATACTATTTCAATCCGCCCACCAACCAAACCCTAAAAACAGTGTAAAAGTATAGAAGCTTCACAAAGTTTTAGCATTATAAAATGTGCCGAACGATTCTCCATAATTGAGAGAAATTTAAAACACATTCGCACTAATGGAATTTAATTATCACGTACATTAGAGGGTTATTTCTCTCCTTGATTCAAAGAAACACTTCATAATCTGGTGTTGCAATTGATAGTATTTTAAATACATTTTTAACCCTGAAATTAAGTTTTTTTGGCCGACGTCGTTTGCAATTTCGAGTGACGCTTGAGCTTCCTCTTTTGATGGAGCATTAGCTTCTAGGTGCTTCAGTGTCTGGGTATTTTTGGGTGTACAGACGTGTTGATTGTTACAATTAAAGTTAACTTCACCATTATTGTTTATACTATGATAAAGATTTCACCCAACAATTTCAATATATATAATTTTTGAAAAAAAAGGGAGTATAGTTACACTTAAAAGTAGTACAGCTGAACAAATAGATTTCATACTAGGTGTAATTTACTTTAAGCCATGACAAGAACTAAAGTAGTCGTTTAATAAAAATAAATATTTAAAATTGTCACAGATTACTTTATCATAGACGTAAGAAGGATCTGTTGAAGTTTATTTAGGAACATAATTCAAACCAAGAGTTTAAATCTAAAACAATATAACAATTTAAATTTTATGAAAGAATACGGTAATAAAAGGAAGAATGAGGAAATTAAGTTATTATTAATTGAGAACAAAAATAAAAAGACCAAAATGTAACAATATTTAGTAAATAGTCTACTTAGATTAAAACAAAATTTATTTTTGTATAGAATAATATAGAAAGGAACACGAAGGAACAAAAATGAAAAGAAAAAAAGAAAAAAAGAAAAAAGAGAGGTAAAATTAAAAATTTATGTGTTTAAAAAGAAAAAATGATTTTAAAAATATTGTATACTTAAATATTTTTAAAAATATGCTACTTATTTGTTTAAGAATTGAGATTATGCTATTTGATTTAATTTTTCATAATTTATATATAATATTGGATTGAATTAAAACTTTTTGTTCTAAGTGTCCAAATAGGCTCTTTCTAGTAGAATATTGGGCCAGCAACAACTTGAAGGCCATGAGTTGGTGTCATCCTATTCAGGCCCATAATAAAAGAAGGCCATTTTGTGAAGCAAACAACCCTGCGAATGCTCACAAGCTGTTCCTCCAAATGATTGTACTTGTTTCTTTTTGGTTGAGGTAATTTGGTTCCTCAAGTTGCCTCTCTAATAAAAGCCACGAAAACCATTTATGGACCTCAAAAAGTAGGCAAACGCTATTGTAAAACTAGCTTCCCAATTACGGCCAAAATGGGCCTTGGAGATTTTGATCTGACACTTTTTTATTTATTTCTAAAGTGTAAAGTGTAGAGAGTGTTTGACAACATAGTTGAAATCAAAGAATTATGATATATTAGAGTTTAATATTATAATATGTAAGAATTTTATACTATAATAGTTAAAACTAATAACAAAATACTGTAACATGTGTACACTGTGGCAGTTGAAACTTATTAGTTTCGACTAGATTTGTCAAATAAAGTCTCAGTTGTTTTTTTTTATTATTTTTTAAGGAACACCAAATGATGGTTTAATTTAAAAAATTAAATTAGTAAATAAAATGAAGCTCTTGTTTAATATGTCTGTTCGAAGTTCGAACATGGTTATAATACAAAGGTTTCAGCATTTATAATATTCTAGAAAAAAAATAATTCAAACCATTATATGAACCATTCTCTCAAACAACCATAAAAATAAAAAGTAATAAAAAAAATTATGGGGCATAAACTGCTGCTTTAGTTTTTATTTTTTATTATTGTTTCAACTTTCCTAGTTTAAGTGTTGAAGCATGGTATAATTAGCTTTTTTGAGCCAATGGCTGGTTTTGTTTTGGGCACCAATTTTTGTACACAATCTTGCAAGAGCTTTTACTTGGTGTAATTTTGCCATTTAATATAGTGTTTTGTTTGTTGTGGCATGTATAGCGCTATTAAGATCCTTATTTATTCTTTCTCGATATCCAAGGGATTGTGCGTGTGTGTTTCAAGAGATCATAAAGAAGCGAGTCTGCTTTTACTTTTGAGATTGATATGTAATATCATGGATCAGACAATTTATGAAGTCAATATAAGACCAAGACAATGTTGTTTCCATTAAATTGACTTGTGCCCTTCTTTATACGATTCACTCAGGTCATTATGCATGTATTTACTATAATATATGCTTTATAATTGTCACCAAATCAGAGTACATAGATTCTTCAAAAAATATATATATATATATATATATATATCGGAGTACATAGAAACCTTGCTTATTTTTTACGGCAATAACCATTTATTGCCGTAATTATATATATGCATGTTGTTGAATTGGGTTTTCACATAATTTATAAAATTCGATTGTCTTAATTTTTTATATAAAAAAGAGACTGATTTTGGGTAATTAGAAAGGTTAAAGAAAAATATATATGCGATTTTTGAAAGTACATATACCCTTACATTAAGAATGAACCACTAACCTTGTATTTGATAAAAGTGGTTCATAGCATTTTTTCAGTTATAAATAGTGTAAAGTTCTCATATGCTACAGTAACAATAAAAAAAATCACTATAATGTAAAGCTTTTACATGTTACAGTAAGAACAAATTTAACCAATGATTCTCACCACCCTCCCAAACACCCTATAAGTTTTATGTGTTTATTTTATCTGTTTATCCTTCACAAGTTTCTTTTTATTTGCTATGGGTAGAATTAAAATTTTTAATTCACAACACATATATAACTTCTTTGACCAATACATGTTCTACGGAAATATCTCTCACCACATTGCTAATCTGATTCTGATCTACAACCTAAGGGTATGACAAAACGGTCATAAAACCATGCTATATATGATTACAGCATGTTATAAAGTAAAGTTTAGAAGCATCAAGTAAATACATATTGTTCTACATTTTTCCCACACATTTGCTTTATGAAAAAGCAAGTATAACATGTGCTTTTTACCCTTTTTATTTTGAGATCCAAGGAATGTAGATTGCATATGATATCCATTATTAAAGCTTTTATAAAGGGAGAGTATTAAAGAGATCTGGTAAGAACAACGACAAAACAATTATAAGAAATGCCCAGCGAGATTTAAAGTGAATAAGACCAAAAGATAAGAAAAATAATGGTGAAAAATAAATTTAGGCAGAAACAGGACAATGCTGATAAATTAGATACACGTCGTTCTCACACAAAAGAATTCTCGAAAGAGAGAACAAAAGAAAGTCTTCTTTTGCTTCATGACTGTTGTGTGTGTACATATATACATACTTTTGTTCCTTAAGAAGTCTACTATGTACTTAAAAGAATAGTATAAACTAATAATTTAAAATATAAACAATATAAAACTTTCATATATAATAATAAAAATTACAACGTAAAGTATTTATATGTTATATTTTTTAAACATAAACTAATGATTTAAATTATTATCTTAAACGTCCTAAAAAGTATTCCTTTCACAAGGAGCCAATTGAATTAAAAAAAAAAAAAGAAGGAGGCTTTTTCTTTATATGCATTCATTGGACTTGTCTTCGTATAGAATTATAGACAGTGCTAAAGCACCTTTTCCATTCTCTTTTGTTCTATACTTAATCAAGTCGTAAATGGCGGGACGGTCTTGGACATAACAAACACGTCACATTTCATTCAAGTGACGTCATCACATCCTTGCCTTTTTTTCCCCCTTTTTTTGGCAGTTCTTTTGAACGTAAATTGAAAAAAATACCCACCAATGACTCTATCTATTTCAACCGTCAGACAATCCATGCAAAATAATAATAATAATAATAATTTTAATTAGATTTAACAGTTTTAAAATATATGCTATCAACGAAGGTTCTAGAGAATCTTATTTTCATATAAAAAATCCTATATACTTGAACAAGTTCTTTTAATTATTTCATTAAAAATAAGTAGGAGCATATTACCTAAGCTCCAATCAACTTTTTTTTTTTTTTTTACTTTTAAAAATCTTATATACATGAGTATTATATTATATTAATATCGATTAACCCTATTAAAAATTTAAATTAATCTTATAATCCCTTAAAAATATCACTTTGTTTAAAAGTTCAATAACCATAAAAATACGTCGTGGATAATTATAACATGTGAAAAATATTTATTTTGATTAGATTTTTGTTTTAATTGTTAACCCATTTGATAAAAATTTATAGCTCTATCACTGATCGTATAGTATGAATTTAACTAAATGTTTAATAAAATTTGTTCTACCCATAGGGTAAAACAACATAACTTAAAATTTATCATTAATTTTTTGTTTTTTTTATATCTCCTTCTCAACGTATATGACCCACTTTCAGTGATAAAAATGTAGTATTGTGCTTTGAAAAAGAAGGTCCACAAGACTTTTTGGTGCCGTTCTGTTCAAATAAAAAGTTCACCAACTTGCTTTTATAGTGCACCATGATTGAGGATTCAATAGTACAATACATTTTCATGAATGCCAATTCCATTTAACTTCCTTGCTCCTCTTTTCTTTTTTACCTTTAATCTGTTCCTTGGCTTTTTATCAAAGACAAGCATGAAGCTGAACTTCTTCTTTCATGACAAGTGACAAAAAATTAATGCTTCTCCTCCTGTCATCTTATTTACTGCAACAATAATGGTGATTTTATCTCCCTTCCTCTCTCTCTCTCTCTCTCTCTCTCTCTCTCCTTGTAATGTAACGGACGTGAATTCGAACCGTATACCTCAATGATGAAAGCGAATATGAGGTTATTGTTAAATTGTAAATTACATGCAACCATGCAAGAATAATGATGATAATTTACCACCATAATTAACACATATATTAAATTGGTCAAAAGCTTCATCTCTTCTTTAGACAAAATGTAAAAAGATTTGGACCCTGCTTCCCCAACAAAAAGAAGCATTAATAATGTAGTGGTTATTATAGTTAAAACGAGCTTAGGGAGAGTTAGTTACTATATCTTATAATCTTAAATAGTTTTTTTTACTGCTTGGATATTATGTGCTATGATTTAGCAACCAACAGAAGGAATCCAAGGAAAAATGAGTGCATTTTGTTTTCTACTCACTACTTGAAAAAGTATAAAGTGATTAATTAATGAATTTGTGTGGAGGAAAATCTTGGCTTCGCATCGACAATATGTGAGGTAGAAAGTAGGAATTGCATAAATTCAAATTAACATTTTTTTCCTCCTAAAACTGGTTTCTGTCTCCTGTTCAATGTTATTTTTCCCCGTGGCACGTGAAAATAGTCAACCCCATGTGGAATATAGTGTGTTATGCGAGGCAAAGTTAGGTTTCCCACCCATTAACGCAAAGACTTTTTTGCATTTCCCAAAATTAAAAAGCAAAAAAAAAAAAAAAACCCAAATTGGTATTAGATCAAGAATGTCAGGAAGGATATAGGTGGCTAAGCCACACTGCATTATTTATTCCAAATTGATATGCTGAGATCAACATATATTTATGCACCAGCATAAAACCAGAATCTAATACCAATAATTGTTTGTTTTGTACGAGAAAAATAATTAAAAAAAAAAATTTTCAAGATTGGAAGTATTATTCTTGACTTAGGTTTACTTTGTCTGACGCTGTGAAATCTTCTTCTTTTTCAATTGAAATGAAAACCAACGATGGATTTCTCCAGACATGCTACTTAACAAGTATGTGAGCATGGAGAGACCAAACACTCGTAAAAGTTCAGTTTTCAGAAGAGGAATGGCTTATGACTATTATGGTTTTGATCAATGAATTATGAATAGCTTATGACTATTGTGGTTTTAATCAATAAATAGCTGCCATACAAAAAAAAAAAAAAAAGGCCTATGGCTGTTGTGGTTTTAATCAATGAATTATGAATAGCTAGCATTTGCCTCCATTGTTTTTATGAAAATTAAATTTGATAAATCAACGTCTGCGTTGTTTTTTTTTTTTTTTTTTTTTTGTGATAAACTTCTTATCAACTTTTCTCGAGACAAACAAAAAATGGTCAATATTTTAACAAAATTAAAAAAATAACAATCTTAATGAAATTCTTTTCCTTAATAATAACAATTTTAAAATGATTTAGTATTTGGAAAAACAAAATAAGAACAATAAACATATACTAATATTGTAGACAGTTTTTAAAAAAATTCTTCTTTGCACTATCGGTCCGTACTATGTTCAAGCTTGACGGCATGATTTATAAACAAAAGCACTTTTGTTTACGCAATGTAAATCTTTGACATCCATGAATGTTTCAACAATATAGTTGGAAATTTTTAACAATCAGTTTGAATATTTTTTGCTGCAAAATGCCCTTATGATAAAATCAAAAAAGAGAGAAAAATCCGGTCCCAATCTCATAAAAATTCTGGACCCCAATATCTTCAATGCTATTATAAATGAAGAAACAGGCACATAGTCATACGGGTGGGTTGGTGGGACCCATGTGACCAAGTGGACTCAAAATCGTCAAACGACCTTTCGAGATCGACGACTGAAATCATCCCAATTCTTCACCACCAACAACGTCTAACAATAATATAAAACAAGCTTCAAAATCTAATCCCTCAAACCCAAAAAGCCAGAGTGTGAACACTCTAACGCTCTTTTCTGTCAGCAACCCAAACCCAGAAGCCAAAAAAAACGGCATTCCACAATTCACACGTCTTCTCTCTCTGTCTCTCTCTTCCCAGAAAATTTACTACAATTTCCACTCCAAAAGACACTCTCAAACAAGAACTCAAGAATTAACAAACATGTTTAAATTCCTTTTTCTCAATTCTCTCTTTCTCACTGTGAACAAAAAATAGAAGAAAAGAACTGAACTTTCTCCAAAAAAATTCACACTTTTGAGCTCGTAGCAGAAACGGGTCTTCTCAATTTTCTCATTTCCAATACCCTTTCCAAACCTTTCAACAAGAACATGAAAAAACAGACCTCAACAAACATGGGTTGTTTTCTCTCTCTTCCCTCCTTCTCTCTGTAAGCAAGAAGAGAAGCCAATCAAAAGAACCAAACTTCCAACAAAAGATCACACTTTTAAGCTCAAACCAAAACTTGGTCATCTCAATTTTCTCGTTCTAATCACTCTTTCCAAACCTTTTAGCAACAACATAAAAGAACAGACCTCAACAAACATGGGTTGTTTTCTCTCTCTTCCCTCCTCTCTCTAAGCAAGAAGAGAGAGACAATCAAAAGAACCAAACTGTCACCAAAAGATCACACGTTTGAGCTAAAACCAGAAATGGGTCATCTCAATTTTCTCTTTTCCATCACTCTTTTCCTTGCTTTCTTCTTAAACCCATGTCCTGTTGATGGGAATGCAGAGGTTGAAGCTCTAATGGAGCTGAAATTGTCTTTAGACCCAGAAAACAAGTTCCTGAGTTCTTGGACTAAAGATGGCGAGCCATGCAGTGGTTCCTTTGAAGGTGTGGCTTGTAATGAACGCCACAAAGTGGCCAATATTTCTTTGCAGGGAAAAGGGCTCTCTGGCAAGCTGTCGACTGCGGTGGCGGAGCTCCGGTGCCTGTCAGGTCTGTACTTGCATTACAACAACTTGTCAGGAGAGATTCCGACTGAAATTACTAATCTTACCGAGCTTTCTGATCTATATCTAAATGTCAATAGTCTTTCTGGAGATATTCCTTCCGAGATCGGTAATATGGCCGGTCTTCAAGGTTAGTTATTATTATTCTTATTCTTTTTTTTTAATTTTTTTTTTAGAATAATTAGTCAATGCTGCAACAAAACTTTCAGTCTGGAGAAGTTTTTGGTAGGTTAAAAAAGGCCTTATCGCATAATTCTGAATCGTTGATTGTCATAAAATTTTTAACTTTGTATATCTGTATGTATAATTTTTTCAGTTTTGATGTGATCTAACAAATTTTAAGGTAAATTCTCGAAATCGTTTTTAGCAATATGTGTTTTTTTGGCTAGTGCAAGCTAAGTAAAGTGAATTTCTTTCTTTTAACATGCAGATTTTGACACTCTGTGTTGTTGCTGTTATTATTATTGTTGTTGTTGTTATTCAATTAGCATGTATATATCTCATTCTGGATCACATTTGAGCAGACAAGGCAGGCAAAAATGGGAAAAGAAAAGCTTTTAGATGCTTTTTCCGTTTTCCATATGTGCTCTTATCTTTGGTGAATATGTTCTTTTGTTTTTCGTTTGTTCTTTTCTAGTGTCTTGCCTCTGATAGCATTCAATAAGACTATAAGCCGGAATCAATTTTGATTTTACTTTAATTACCTGAATTTTTTCAGCAAAACAAAGGGTGTAAAACTTTGGTTCTTAGTGTTGTCTTCTTAAGTCGTTACACTCCAAAACTCCAAAAAAGAACACAAAAAATAAGATCTTCAGTTTTGTGGGGTTGATATGTTTAACTCAGCTTCTTCCTCTCTCTCTCTCTCTCTCTCTCTCTCTCTGTGCAGTTCTACAGTTATGCTGTAATCAGCTGAGTGGAAAAATACCTAAAGGGATGGGGTCCTTGAAGAGGTTAAATGTTCTTGCTTTGCAGTACAACAGACTAACAGGTGAAATCCCTCCTAGCTTAGGAAATCTCGGGATGCTCAAAAGGCTTGATTTGAGCTTCAACACCCTCGCTGGTCTAATTCCTCCACCACTAGCTACTATTCAATCACTGCAAGTCCTTGACCTCAGAAACAATTCTCTGTCTGGATTTGTCCCTCGTGGTAAGTCCAAGTTTGTTATTATTATCATTTTTATTATTATTAATTTGTAACCATGTTAGTTCTATACTAGTTACACTTCTTAATTATTGAAACATGAAGGTCTGAGAAGATTAAACGAGGGATTTCATGCTGAGAACAATCCAGGCCTGTGTGGAGTTGGGTTTGCTAAATTGAGGGCTTGCACAACGCTTGACAATTTTGATGGATCTGCCCCTATTGGAACAAATGTAGATGACACTGATGGTCCAACACAAAACCCTGAGTCTGCAAACATCCATCGACATTGCAACCAAGCGCATTGTGCGAAGTCGACGAGGTTTTCACAGGCTGCAGTTGTTGCAGTGGTGATTTCAGTCACCATAACAATGATAGGGACGGTGTTTCTGATGATCATAAGATACCGCCGTGGAAAACAGAAGATTGGGAATCATTGTGATCCTTCCGACGGCCGTCTTAGCACAGACCAGGCTAAAGAATTCCGGAGCAAGAGTGCCTCCCCACTTGTGAGCCTGGAATACTGCAATGGGTGGGATCCATTAGGTGATGGTCTAAAGGGAATTGGGTTGTCTCAGGAATATCTTGACTACAACAAGAAGTTCAACATGGAGGATATTGAGTCTGCAACACAGTATTTTTCTGAGGTGAATTTACTAGGGAAGAGCAAATTCTCTGCGGTTTATAAAGGGGTTTTGAGAGATGGTTCTATTGTGGCTATCAGAAGCATTAATGTTACGAGCTGTAAGTCCGAGGAAGCCGAGTTTTTGAGAGGGTTAAACCTGCTATTTTCACTGAGACATGATAACCTTGTTAAGCTGAGAGGCTTCTGTTGCTCAAGGAGCAGAGGTGAGTGCTTTCTCATCTATGATTTCGCTCCCAACGGAAACCTCTCTCGGTATCTTGATTTAGAAGAAGGAAGCAACCGAGTCCTTGATTGGTCTAAGAGAGTCTCTATCATCAGTGGCATTGCAAAAGGTCAGTTTATTTTCTTCATCAAGTTTTCAAGTTTTTCTAGAAAGGGGCCATTTTGGGATTGCCACTTTGTACACCAATGCATTCAGTATGTTTAGCAAGAGTAACATGCATTTTCATTTGTTTTGAGAAGCTAAATTTTTTTAGCTTCGAACTTGCTTATGCTTCTTGTTTCTTTGAAAGGGCAAAAGTACAAAACTGACCCCAAGTTTTTGTTGGCAACTTCTTTTTCACTGTTAACTGAATTGTTGTTTCTTGAGCAGGTATTCAATACTTACACAGTAGTGAAGGAGACAAACCTGCTATAGTCCACCAAAACATATCAGCCGAAAAGGTTCTCGTTGACCAGCAGTTCAACCCATTGATCTCCGATTCAGGCCTTCCCAAGCTTCTTGCCGATGACATTGTCTTCTTAACTCTCAAGACAAGTGCGGCCATGGGATACCTAGCCCCAGAGTACATCACCACAGGCCGCTTCACGCAAAAGAGCGACATCTATGCATTTGGAGTCATCGTCCTGCAAGTTTTATCTGGACAGCTGATGCTCACAAACTCAATGCGAATGGGCGCGAGATCTGGAAGATTTGAAGACTTTGTAGATGCCAAGCTAAAAGGAGACTTCTCCGAGGCCGAAGCAACCAAGCTGGGACAGCTTGCCTTAACTTGCACACATGAGGCTCCAGAGGAAAGGCCAACTGCGGTGGAAGTTATTCAGGAACTAAGCAGGATGACTTGAACCTTGTTTTTTACAAGGAAATGTTTATGGTAGGGAAGGCTCCTTTTCAGTACGGGTAGTGAAGGCTTTTTTAACCATTAGATTAAGCTGATTTATGAGTCTCGATGTTAAAAATATGCACCGCACGGCATGAAAAGTTCTCCTATTTATAGATGAAACTGTTTGAAAAGTTAATCCAATAGCTAAAAGAGTCTTCAATATCGCTAGTGAAAAAAAACCTTTCTTACCATAATGCTTTCCTTTTTATATGCAAGGAAGTTTGGTTATGGTGGTGGGCTAAAAAGATTAGGCATGAAGTCTCTGTAGATCACAAGCCTGTACTGAAGGACCTGTTTTCTTAGTGAAGCTAACTTGTGGCTTTTCTGGAGATCTGATTGAGGCATGCCCAGAAGGAGAAAGGAGTAACTAATACAAGTTTCCTGAAGTTCTTGTAAATTGGAGATGGCAAAGAGGAAACTCTTGGAGAGCAATTGAGATCCCTGTGATTTGATTTGCAAGAAGTTTATTTATTACTAGGTGGATAAGACTAAACTCTGATATTCTATATATTTTTATAAATTATAGAGTAATTATCAAGAGCAGTATTTTCATTACAACACATACTTTTGCTATTTATTTTGACGCTCTTTGAGGATTAACGACTACAGCGACCTTTTGCGAGGCTTGTCAAATGACTGGACATAAAATGTGGTTCCCAGATAAATTTTTTTCCCCAAAGTTTTTACTGTTTTTCCCGCCAAAGGTTTACCTTGTGTTTGATAAAAATGATCGACACTATTTTAGTCATAAATAGTATAAAATTCTCACATACAATAATAACAATTAAAAAAATCACTACAATATAAAACTATCACATGTTATAGTAAAAATAGTTAAAGTAATTTTAATCAACGGTTTTCACTATTCTGTCAAACACTTTTTTACTATTTCTTACCTTAAAAATCAGCCTTTGGTTTGCCACAAAACAACAACTAAGATAGAAACGAGGGATTTTTTTAATCTACCTTAAAAGGACAATTATAAGTTATGACGGCCCCTTGATAATTAACATTTATCAGAAAAAGTAAATATGTATATATATATATATATATATATATATAAGGACAATAAAACTCTGCTATAGTCGCTGAAAAAAAGATAACAGCATGAAAAAAACGAGAGCTAATATAAAAAAGACGATTTTTTTTAAAAAAATGAAAACTACTTTAAAACAACAATAATAAAATGTGGCGACCACATAAGAACGACACATCAGAAAACAAAAACCACTTAAAACGACATTTGTTAGAAAATAAAAAATATATAAAACGACAATAAAACTCTATTAATAGAAATAACGACAACAGCACCCAAAAAAAGGTTTGAAAACCTAAAACCACTAAAACCTAGAGATGACAACGAAAAGAAAACAGCCGAAACATTTTTTTTTTTTTTGGTTGCATTTTCTCTCATCTGATAGAAAACGTCATAAGGAAAACAACGGGAAATGACTTGCCAAACGACAATTGAACGACAATGAAACGGAAACGACGAAAAGATAACATCGGAACTAAAGAGGGTGGTCATGTAAGACACAAAAACAAATCACTTAAAACCAACAATCATTCGGTGGTAGCAGCAACAACGACAATAAAAATAATAAATAAATTTTCAAAATAAAGAAACGACTTAGGATATTAAAAACAAAAAGAAAACTACCTCCCAAAACGACAACACAAGACAACAAGAATGCTAAGCACTTGAAAAACGACACTCATTGGATATGACGAAAAAGTCTCCTGAAAGGAGAATAAAACGCTCATCATGGAAAACGAGAAATATAAAAAATAAAAATAAAAATAACAAGTAGATTGTTTTTTTAACTGTTTTATTTCCACTTGTCTCTTTCTCCGAGCATAAAATTATTTTTCCACCTAAAAAAAGAATGAACGAAACAAAGTGCAAAATGGTTCACCAAAATTTAGTTTTTTTTCTTTAAGCGACTGCTGTGTGCCGTTCGTATTCTTGAAACCATTCAGTTGGCCACCAATCTGGTCTGGAAGTCTCCACCTTTACATCCTCCTTTTCTTGTATGCTCAATGCACCCGACCGTTTGAAGGCTTCCTCCAGACGTAAGACGCCCAGCCCCCGACACCCGACGGCGGCTGTGACGCTGCCAACTTTCTTGCCGGACTTGGGATCCACAACTGCTGATCCAGGAGAAACTCTCTGCTCCACTTCTGAGTCGCACAACAAAGAACAACTACATTAGAATTGAGAGAAAATGGAGAGGCTGATAGATAAAGAGGATAGAAAATCAGAATGATTCAAAAGATGAATAATTTAAACATAATTACTGTTTTTTCTTTTTTTCTTTTTTTTTAAAGATTACTGTTTTATCTACTTGTTTATATTGTTTTAGTTAAAAAATAAATAAATAAGTAAACACTTCTAAGGTAAAAACTTTTCTATATAGATTTAAAGTTTGTAAAACCCACATTTTTTTTAATCCTTCCATTTTTCCTTCTATTCTCTTTTCTCTCCTGCCAGCAACTCATTCCACCATTTTCTCCTCACTAATATTTTCTTTTTACAGACATTGAAATTGAATGAAAGGAACCAGGGGGGGTTATACCTTCACCATTGCTGTCAACAAATCTTAGAGGAAGTAAACGTTTGCGGATGACCCCGCGGTGGTGTGTCCGAGCCACAAGCTCTTGGCCAACATAACAACCTTTGTCAAAGCTTATTGCGTGTAGACCCACCAAATTGTATTCAAGAGAAACTGCCTCACCTACACATAACAAGGGCAATACAAGAGCAGCAGCAGATAACTAGAATTGGATCTTGGCTTATACACATACAACTAAATAGACCTCGGGCATGTTTGGATGACCTCTTGAAAGTGGACTTTAGCTTTTCAGGTCCAAAAACTAATTCTAAAAGTGTTTGAATAAGCCTCAAAGAGCTTTTACCATTAAGAAGAGCTTCTAATTAAAGCCATAAATTATGTAGTTCCGAAAATTATTATCATTTTTGTCTCAAGCTCATTTGAAAATATAGCATCACATGCTTAGTGAAAATCCAAAAATATAGTTTGAAATGCTAACTAAAAAGCCATAACATTTGCTTCTCTTCACAGCCTAGGAAGATAAGAAAAAATTATAAATAACCTACCCATAATATACAAATAAATGACTTATCCATGTCAAACATATATAGTGCTTGCATTCTATTAGAAAGATACTTTAACAAAAGGGGAAAGCCAAGGAAGTAAAGTTGCACCTTTTGGGATCTCAGTTGAGCCTTCCGCAACACCATTTTCCATTCTCCATAATATGTAATTCTTTTCATCAGTTTCTTTATCAGCTTCAACCAAAGGTGCTGCAACAGGCCAAACCAAAAGATACAGCTTTAACCCTCATATCTCACATCACAACTTCTTTTAGTTTGCAAAAAATGGTGATAAATAAACTGAAGCTGTTAGAATCTCACGAGTTGTATTGGAAGGAAAGATCCCCCTAAAACCAAGACAATCTAAACGAGGATCCTTAAACCATTGCCAACCGTGATTATTCCCGCGAGAGGATGTCACAGCAGCTCGGTCAATGCCGGAGCCCCAGCCGACACTAGCAACCTCGGGTTCTTCCACATGTGGGGGAGTTTTGCAAAGGTTCCCACCATAACGCTGCCAGCAAGAAAAGTCTTGCCCCACATTTTCAATCTCAACCTTAGACCTCAAGCGATATCTGCACACACATGCTCGCGTGTGCGTGCACACACGTACACACAAAAAAAAAAAAAAGGAAAGAAACAAACAAACGGACAGAAGTACATACTAGTTAGTAGACACACATTGTAAAAGTGTTCATTCCCATGATACAACACAACACAACAGGTAAAGACTACATTTGATCCTAGAAGCTTGAAGGGTTGGATTAGTCCAAATTCCAAAGAAGAGTAATAACATGAAACCAGATAATGGACCTTCTAATTTGATGGGTTTTCAAGCACATCTAATAAAAGAAGCAAAAACTTCCCTAAGAGGGGGAAAAAACTGTTATATCACCTACATACACTGCTCAGTTTAGAATTATAATAAAAGTACAACTAGAATATACAAAAGCCAAACGAATCTTCTCAAAATACTTGTAAAATGAAAGTACATTGGTGTTGCAAAGCAATTTTGTAAAGTTTTAACATTTTCATTTACACACATTACTTGCTACATAGACTCCAACAAAAGCAATACTAAACGAACACAGAGACAAGAAAAATGCTTCATAAAAACAAGCATTTCATATTCAAAAGACAATTATATTTTGGTAAATCATCATTTGCATGTAGCACCCTAAACCATTAAGTTTGGCATTCGGGACCTTAAGCTTTACAATTTTAGGCAATGCAGTCCAAATGTCCAATCAATTAAATTTAACGAATAAAAGTTCCGATCCTAAATGCCAAAATTTAAAAATTGGTACATTTACTTACTAACTTCCGTTAGTTATTAGACCATAAATGCAACAAATCATAAAATTTAAGGTGTTAATTGTGAAAATTCGGAAGTTTAGGGTCCAAATTACCAAATACTAAAAGATCAAAGTGCACCAATGCAATTAACTTTTTTTTTGTTAAAAAAAAAAAAAGGCAGCTCAAGCTAACCTCTTTAAGATATTCAAGAGCTCATCGGCGACGGAGGCGTCGACGTCGGCCAAAATCTCAACCGGCTTACTCCGATCTTCCGCACCGGGTCGGGACCCGGTCGACTCAAGCTTCTCGTCGGGCCTGGGCGGGCTGTAAAGAAAGAAATCGTACAAGAACCTCCCCTGCGGTGTCAGAAGAGCGGCGTACATCGGAGGTACGAACGAAGCCGACAAGTTGGGCGTGACCGGAGAGCGCACCTCGTTGCCGTCGCCGAACCTCCGAACAACGTCGTTGGTGAGAAGGCCCTGGAAGAACTTGAGGGTGTCGGGGCCTCGGAAGCGGACGACGGAACGGGATTCGAGGAGGGAGGCCAAGGGCCCCACTTTCTCGAGGTCTGCCTTTGTACGGAGGTTTCTTCTGAGATTGGAGAAAATTGTTTTTGGGAAATTGGAGGAGGATTGTTTGAAAATGAGGCACCTCATGGTTTGGGTTTTCTTTTTTTTTTTAGGGTTTAAAGGTGGGATTTTGGTACGGCGGAGAATACGAAGAAGGAGAGGAGCTAGCTTTGGGGTTGGTGAGACAGGGCGGTGAGAGAGAGACATGTGGGGTTAAAGAGGGTTCTGGGTTTGCCACGTGTTGCGGGTAGATACGAGAAGGGAAGTGCACTTAGACAGGTGCTTGATGGAAGTCCACGATGAGTAAGGAAGCCAAGGCACATGGCAATAGCAAGTGGAACAATAAAATTTTTCTTCATATATGAATGAGAGTTGCAATATAATTTTAGACAGCTGTAATTTTATAAAATTTTACATACAATATTAAAGGAGAAAAAAAAATTCAGAGAGTGGCCACTCAATTTTATCTATGTGTAACTCTTCATTATTTTAAAAAAAGTGTTTAAAAACCAAATTTTAATATCAAAATTTGAAATGTTATAACGTAAAATTTTTATATGCTACAGTATTTAAATTCTGATTTAGTTTTCAAACACTTACACTTTGATTGTGAAAAATTATTTTTCTACAATTTTATATGCCTTTGTTAAAGTTGAAGTGAAAACGTACCTCTGTTAATATATATATATATATATAAATGAAAAACATAATATTACAATAACAATGACATTATAAAGTAAAAATCAATATGATTATTATGTTAAGGTTTTTACTTTTACTTAAAAAAAAAAAGGTCTCGATTTATATCAATTTAAGAAGGTCTTTCTTGTTATATGAATTTGTGGTGCTTATGTTTATTAGTTTTCTGAATACCAAAAAAGAAAAGAAAAAAAGAACTGCATTTGCTTGGAGGGAGAGACGGAACGAGGGAGAAGGATGGAAGGAGAAAGATAGACTGAGAGACAATCTATTATTTAGTTAGGGAGAGACGAGGTGGAAGGATAAAGTCTTCTTCCAAATCTACTAAATTAGATCCTTTTATTAATAAAAAGATTTAAGCAACCTACTTCTTAAAAATATCAGAAGATCATTTTACCAACTAAAAAATTTATTAACAAATTAAATAAATAGACAATGTAATAGTTAACTAAATAACTATCATTTAAACACTTTCTCTCCTTCTTCCAAACAATATAAAAATTTCCTATAATTTTACTTATCATTCACATTTCTTGTCCCTCCTATCAAACAAAGTGTGAAGATAACAACTTGGTGTTATTATCAGTTAAAATCCACAACACTCGTTGAATTAGTTATATTTTATAAGGATTCCTACAATCCTGTTATTTGACTCCTTTACTCAATTAAGTTCTATAAGGATTTATAAAGCTTGATAACTGACGAATTATTTGAATTCAATTATAGAACTTTCTAATTCTAAAACTTAGAGGTAATTGAATTTAAGTTTAATCCATCTCATTTAAAGTGAGTACAAGTAAAAGACTTCATGAGCCAAAATTGTCATAAACAAGAGCTTTTAGCTAAATATATGTAATATAGTACTAACAAAAGGTTTTGTTCTTCATCAAAGAAAACAAGGGTTTTTTGTTGAACTTAAACAGAGACAAGATAAAGATAGTATTGGCAAGTATCTTAGCCCACATGAGCTTTGTTGAACCTAAACTGAAATAGTCTTTGCGTGACATTTCAGCTAAAGCCAACAATTTCAACTAATAAACAGTACAAAATGTTAAGTAATTATTTTAAAAAAATTATATAGTCTAAAACTTTCATATTTTAAAGTTTTTAAATCAATATTTTTTATTTCGGACTGCTTTCTCAAAGACGTTATAGATAAGGTCAGATCATAGCCCTGCCCCGTTAACTGAAAATAGACCACACTAATCCCATCTGGCGTACCTTTTCAACTGTGACTCACTTTTAACTTTTGGTTGGCTTAACTAACCAAGCTCTAACTTCTACGTTGACAGTCTCACAACTAGCCAGCCGCTTGCGTGAAAAAGTCAAAGATGGGAAAATAAATATTGGCTAAGCTAAAAGTTATTCAACGACTTTGAAGCACGCAAAGTTGAAGATAAAAAATTCATGAAAACGTGCAAGATTTGATTTTATCCCTTTCCTTTTTTCTGATCTTTCTTTCTTATCACGTATATATTCAGTTTGTGAAAATGATTTGTCTATTACAATGAATATATACAATGCAATTGTGCAAATATATATGTACACATACATTTTCCAGGACTCTTGTTATGCATTTCCTTGTTTTTTCCTAGAACAATCTTGGTTTTTTCCTTATTGAGTTACGGGTCACCTCATAATATGCCAACCAGAAATTACATGTAGTTAAAGAATAAAAAATCCTCCTTATCTTATCACTTATACATGTGTATAAATTGAATCCATGCATGAACGTCAGTAATATTATTTGTAACTAAATATTGTTTTTTTTTAGGTTTTATTTAATGGAGTAGATCATCCTCAGATAGAAATGCAACTTGGTATGCAAGGATGTCACACCTACAATTTGTTGATTTGTTATTTTTGTTTGAATATGGTGATCTAAATTCTGTTTAATCGGGCCTAAAAAATTTATGGTATGATGTTTTGTGATAAAATTATTATTATGAGAATTTTTTAAGGTCTGTGGTGATAATGGAGAGATGGGCATAGCCAATAAGGGTACAGGAGCTTTGCCCACATAATACTATATGGTCCTGTTACATTAGGGCTATACTATGTATTATTTTGACTTTTTTTTTTGTACAAATTTTTAAAATATGAAAGATTTATTTCTCTTCTACTTGTGTTTTTTTTCTCTTTTAAAATTTTTCACGTAAATCTACATACCGTTTGTTTCTCATTTTTTGCTGTTTATTTTCGTCTATTTTTCTAACAATTCCTCGTGTGAAAGAAGTAACTAGTACCAGAAGAATATTTGTACTAATTTCAAAAATCTCGCGGAGTTTATTCCTTAAGAGTCAAATCAAGTATTTATCAGATTATTCAGGCGAAAACAAAAAAAGTGGATTAATTAGACTATTTTTACATATAGGTCTAGCAAAGGACAATATGTCGTACTGTGAAGCACTGTAACGCATACATTTTGGCATCGGTTGGCTTGGTGCTTGCGTCAACACAGAAGAATTGGTCTGTTCGGTTGAGATCAATCACACACCAAATCCAACCGTGGTCTGTGCATGTACATATATATATATATATATATATATATTTGTGTGTATATAAGGACTTGGTTCTAGCATTCACAAGTGGATAAATAATATTGTAGTTGAGGGGTTAATTTAACAAACTAAAAATGCTACAGAATCAATCTAGTTTTTTCCCCTTTTTCTCTGGTCTTTTTTTTTTAAACTAGTTATAATTTAACTTTTATTTCGTTTAATTTTACAGTACTGAATTGGAGTGAGTGTTTAAAATGATGATAGGAACCACTTTTATTCTAGCATGTGAGAGTTTTACGCTTAGTAATTTTTTTTATTGTTACTGTAGCATGTAAAAATTTTTTACTGTTTATAACTGAGTTTGTGGTGAAAATTTAGTGGTTTCCACCACTACTAAACACCCTAGTAAAATTTTTATCAAGTTCTCAGTGATACTCCATGTCTTCTTTCTTTCTAATTTTTTTTTTTAAAAACGATTGTGATGCAAGATCTAATTCTTCATCAATAGTATTGCAAGCATGAATCCGTAAATCTATGGGCATTGAAAATGTATAATATAATTATTAAATAACTGATTATTTTAATATCAAGTTAATCAAATATTAATGTTACATTTAACAATAATCATAATACATTCTTCATCTCTACATGTCCTATTGGGTGACCTCCCATCAAAAACTCATAAAAGCTATATATTCTATATTCAACGAGTATATATATACCTATATATATGTTTGGTGTGCATATAAATGTTTGTGAGCGTGAATCGATAAATATTGACGTGTGACGTAGGTCGAAGCCGACACATTTGTGCTTTTCCGCTTTATTTGGTGGGCTTTTGCTTCTGTTGGTTTTTCTTTTATTTTTTCTGCGTTTCAACTTTTGAAAGTCAACATCATGTGTGTTACGGATGCGATGACCTTTGATCCCACCGGTTGACCATTTCACATTTTCTGGATCTTTCCTGGCCCTTTTAATTTGTTGCGTATTGCTTATATTTTATTTGTATTCCATTAAGTGGGACCCCCTCAAAAATGAGAATTTTTTTATTAAAAAAATAAATAAATAAAAGACCAACCCATTTATTGCTTCCTCATTTTTGGTCCCCAAGCACTTGAGCAATCGCCGTCTAAATCTCCAATTGCTGTCACTGGTGACGAGGATCATAGTTAAATAAACTCAAATGGGGTTGATCATATTTTTAGCTTTGAAACTATCTAATTACAGTATTTTTTAAATATAGCAAAGACTAACAGGCAATTTAACAATATAATTTAAACTACAAACAAAATTAATAGGCAGTTTGTAGTACAGGATAGGTTTGTTTTTTAAAATTTGAGGGAGCAAAATGCCGCAACAAACTTTTTAATTACAAATTTTTAGTTCAAATCATATTTCTAACATATCCTATAAATAGTACAAGGACTAGGTGAAATATTCTAGAGAAATTAAACCATATTTTTTAAAGTTGTATTTATTTATGCCACGCTTTAAAAAGTTTATACCAAACTTTTATTCATATTACTTGTTAAGTTATGTCAATAATAAATATATGATATTTATAAAAAATAAATTTTAAAAGATTATATTTATGAAAATTCTCCAATACTCTGTCTATAAGGTGAGAAAATTAGAAAGAAAAAAAAACTAATTAAAAAAGCTCATGGTGTTCTGTAATCTGTAGTCTCTACCAAGTTGAGATGTTTGATATCATCTCTATCTCGGCCATTGTTTGACATTTAAGAAAGAGAGAGAGAGAGAGAGCTAGAAATAAAACATAATACTCACAAATCTGGCAATGGTTCAATGTTTCAGAACGTGCTCAACTAGAGATGTTAATCGAACATATCCACTGGTGATTATGATTTGATTTTGGAGCCTAAAACGTGGATGAGGCTGCTTAATTAGAACATTAATATAATTTACTGTTTTTGTAGATTTCACTAGCGCATAAGTCAAGATGTTTATGACTTTGTACAGTGTTATTGGCACTAATAATTAATAAATAAAGGGTTTTAGTGGGGCAATAATAATTTTCACATGGAAAAAAGCCAAGGTGGGGTGAAAAAAAAATATATCAGCAACTCTCTTTACTATTATTTTGTCTAAATTT
>CAMOHE010044727.1:0-28863 GCA_946598075.1 Artocarpus hirsutus
TAAATAAACTGTATTCTTTATTTCTGCAGAAAACATATACAAACACACAATGTCTATAGACAAAGAAAATTAGTATTCAAATACAAACTCCCACTAAAACTGTATATCATCAAGCAACTAAACACCCATATGAGCAGTGTGCTCATGAAAGACCTTGGGTGGAAGCCCTTTTGTAAGCGGATCCGTTATCATGGAGTTTGTACCAATATGCTCTATAGACATCTGACCACTCTGAACTCTTTCTTTAACAATAAGAAACTTAATCTCTATATGCTTTGACTTTGAAGAGCTCTTGTTGTTGTTGGAATACAAGACTGCAGATTTATTGTCACAAAACAACTTAAGTGGTCTTTCTACATTATTCACTATTCGCAGCCCAGTGACAAAGTTTCGCAGCCATATTCTATAATTGGATGCCTCATAACATGCTATAAATTCTGCCTCCATAGTGGAAGAAGCTATGAGTGACTGGTTAGCACTCTTCCAAGAAATAGCTCCTCCAACAAGCAAATAAATATAGCCCGAAGTGGATCGACGACTATCTTGACATCCAGCAAAATCCGAATCCAAATAACCAATGATTTCGAGTTGGCCTGACCTTTTATGTGTAAGCATGTGATCTTTTGTTCTTTGTAAATATCGCATAACCCGTTTGGCTGCTTTCCAATGATCCATTCTTGGGTTACTCAAATATCTGCCCAATAATCCAACAATGTATGCTATATTCGGACGAGTGCAAACTTGTGCATACATCAAACTCCCAACAGCCGAAGCATATGGGTTCTTTTCCATTTCCTTAACCTCAAGGTTGTTTTTAGGACACTGACTTAAACTGAATTTATCTCCTTTAGCCACAGGAGTATCTCCTGGTTTACAGTCTTGTATGCCAAATCTTTTAAGCACCATTTCGATATAGCTCTTTTGTGATAACCCAAGAATACCCCGAGAGCAATCTCGATGTATTTTAATTCCTAACACAAAAGAGGCATCACCAAGATCTTTCATTTCAAATTTCTTTGATAGAAATCTCTTGGTTTCGTGCAATAACCTATATCATTGGTGGCAAGCAGTATGTCATCAACATACAATACCAGGAAAATACACTTACTCCCATTGAACTTATGGTATATACAGTCATCTACAGCGTTCATCTCGAAACCGAATGAGACTATCAATTGATGAAATTTGTAATACCATTGACGAGAAGCTTGCTTAAGCCCACAGATGGATTTCTTTAATTTGCAAACCATCTTCTTTGGGTCTCCCAACTCAAAGTTTTCTAGCTGCACTACATAGATCGTTTCATCGATGTCACAATTTAGAAACGCCGTCTTAACATCCATCTGATGTAGCTCAAGATCAAAATGTGCTACAAGTGCCATAATTGTCCTAAAAGAGTCTTTCGTTGAAACCGGAGAGAAAGTCTCTTTATAATCCATGCCTTCCTTTTGAGTAAAGCCCTTAGCGACTAGACGAGCTTTATATAGCTCCACATCACCCTTCGAATCCCTCTTGGTTTTAAATATCCATTTACAACCAATGGGCTTCGTACCTTCAGGTAATGGAATGAGATCCCAAACATGATTGTCTTTTATAGATTTCATCTCATCTTTCATGGCATCCATCCACCTTTGAGAGTTTGAACTATGCATGGCTTAACGGACATTGATCGGATCATCATCCATTAATCCAACACTTTCCTCATGTTCTTTGAGAAATACTATGTAATCATCCGGAATAGTACTTCTCCTCTCTCTAGTGGATCTCCTTAATGACACAAGTTCCTAAGGTTCTGATTCTTGAGGTTGTTGAGTTTGTATCTCAAGGGGTTGAACGACTATGTATGTTTGTTCTTGATTTGCAACTTGATCAATGTCTGGGATAAAAACCTGAACATTATCAAAAGCAATTGTGGAAATAGGAACCAATTCCTCTTGTTCAAGAGAAACAGGATCAAATTCATCCTCAAAGACAAAGTCTCTAACCTTATTTCTCCCTCCAAACTCAACATCCTCAAATAATGTTGCAATTCCCGTCTCCAAAATAGCTTTTGTAGTGGGATCATAAAATTTGTAACCCCTTGACCGTTCAGAGTAACCAATAAAATAGCAGCTCACTGTCTTGGGGTCCAATTTCTTTTCATTAGGCCTATAAGGCCTTGCCTCAGCTGGATAACTCCAAGTATGTAAATGCTTCAGACTAGGCCTTTTGCCAGTCCAAAGCTCATAAGGTGTTTTGGCTGCTGCCTTTGTTGGTACTCTGTTAAGAATGCAAGCTGCTGTATTGAGCGCTTCACCCCAGAGGGATTCAGGTAAGGTGGAATGACAAAGCATACTCCTCACCATGTCCTTAAGTGTCCGGTTTCGTCTCTTAGCTACACCATTCATGCTAGGTGAACCCGGCATGGTATATTGAGGGACTATCCCGCAATCCTCTAGGAATTTAGCAAAAGGTCCTGGATGTTGTTCACCTAATCCGTCATATCTATCATAGTACTCACCACCACGGTCAGATCTGACGGCCTTAATTCTTTTGCTGAGTTGAAGCTCAACCTTAGCCTTATATGACTTGAACATGTCCAAAGTCTGTGACTTCTCATGTATGAGATATAGATAGCCATACCGAAAGTAATCGTCTATGAATGATACAAAATATTGTTGACCATTCCGTGAAACCATAGGAAACGGTCCACAAATGTCCGTATGTATCAAGTTTAAGACATCCGAAGCTCTATTGGCATCTAATCTCCTTTTGTTTGTCTGTTTTCCTTTAATACAATCAACACAGATATCAAAATTTGTAAAATCAAGGGAATCAAGAATTCCATCTGACACAAGCCTTTCGATCCTTTTCCTTGAAATATATCCTAATCGCTTATGCCATAATACAGCGGAATTCTCATCAGTTAATTTACGTTTAGTGCCACAAAAACTAACATACAAGGTTTCATTATAAGAAGCAACTGTATCAAGCAAATATAGGTTATCTTGAAATGATAAAGAACTGGTACCAATAAAATTTGAATTTAAAGAAAGACTAAACTGACTATTTTCAAATGAACAACAGTATCTAGATTTGTCCAAAGCAAAAATAGAAATTAAATTCCGCCTAAATGATGGTACAACAAAAGTGTCTTTCAAATCCAAATAATAACCAGTACTTAACAATAACCTAAAATGTCATATTGCTTCAACTTCTACCGATTTGCCATCTCCCACATAGATGAATCTTTTAGCATCAATTGGCTTTCGATAGCTGAGACAACCTTACATAGACACACTTATATGAGTAGTGGCACCTGAATCAATCCACCAAGTGTGTCTTGGCACTGAAGTCAAATTAACCTCAGAACAAACCAAATTGATAAGCTTACCTTTCTTTGCACGCCAACCATGATACTTGGTGCAGACCTTCTTCATGTGTCCAGGTTTACTACAAAAGACACAAATATGATTTTCATCCTTATTATCCTTATTTTGTTTCTTTTGTACTGGACCTTTAGTAGCTTTATTCTTCTTGTCCTTAGAGGTGCTAGCCAAGTGAGCACTTTCAGTCTTCTCTTGCTTCAGTCTTTCTTCCTCTTGCACACAATAAGAAATTAACTCATTAAGAGTCCATTTCTCTTTCTAGCAGTTGTAACTGATCTTGAATTGACTGAATTGTGCAAGAAGAGAAATTAAGACAATATGCACTAGAAGATCCTCAGAAATTTTCAGATCTAGTGTCTTTAATCTTGAAACAAGATGAGACATCTGCATGATGTACTCCCTTATGTTTCTCTTTTGCTTTGTACCTCATTGAAATCAAGCTCACCAAAAGCGTGCTTGTTTTAGTCTTATTATTCTTTGCAAAGCATTTCTCAATGGCCTCAAGGAAACCCTTGGCTGTAGTGACCTCATCAGGCACAGTGCCCCTGAAGACTTCTGGAATGCCTCTCTTAATGATCATTAGACTTATTCGGTTAGAACGATCCCATCTTTCAAGTTCCTTTTTATGCTCAACGGAAGTAAAATCTGTAATTGTGGGACGTTCAACCCTTATGGCTAAGTCCAGATCAAGGCAACCGAGAACGATCAACACATTCTCTTTTCAGTCCTTAAAGTTAGTCCCATTCAGCGTAGGAATGGAATTAACACTTGCAGATATTGATGAAGATGATGCAGTAGCTGAACAAAGAGCAAAATCACATATTCACATAAGAGTTCACATAAAACAACCAATAAAATTCAAACAGTGGTTAATCCCATCACAAGAAACCTGTAACAACATTAATATTTAGTCTTTGAACAGAAATATTAACTTGTAAGTGGTATTCTTGGTGTAGTGATCAAATATTAACAATAAATCATGTCAAATAATAACCTAATCTTTGGATCCACTTATTATTTACATGCCAAAAATACTATATAATTGTTACATATTTATCACCACAGGTATGAATTTAATTCTGTCAAATATTAAACTTCCTTTAGGGCGATTAATATTCGCATGAATTAAATTCGCACAACCTTCTTAATATCTCAAATTAATTAACATCCACAAAAGAGGCTACTTTGGCAGCTTATTGGTTCAATTAATTAATTTGATAATATTAATAATCCAAAAAAATAATTTGAATTTTAAAGTTGCACCCAAAAATTGACCCCTAAAAAAATTGTGCAAAAAGTCAACCCAGTCAAAGTCAATGTTTGACCGTTGACTGTTGACCCTGACCGGGTCAAAGCTGGCCGAGTCAGGTTGACCCAACCAGGGTCCTTACCCAGCCTTCTCCCTTTTTTTTTTTTTTTTGTTTCGGGTCACCCAGGGGTTGAGCCCCTGGGTTTGACCTGGTCACGGGCCAATTGGGCCCGTGTAACCAGACTCAAATCTGGGCTAAAGCCCAGATTTTGTATTACACCCAAGGGTCACGACCACCCCTGGGAACGTTACCAGATAGTTGGCTCTGCCAACTACCACGGAGACATCGCCTCGTCGACAAGGGGTCTGTTCGTCGGCGGGACTCCATTACCGCACCCAGAGGGCTTCGGCGGCGGCGGCAGAACAGCAGGCCGCCGGCGAAAAAAAAAACTCAAGAACAGTTCCCTCCTCTCCCTTTGGCGAAATCGAACAGCGCCGGCTAAAGGCCGTGTTTCCACTCCTTCGCCGCGGCCAGAGGCCGTGGCTATCCTTCTCCGGCGCCGCTGAAAGACTCGGGCATATTTCCATGACGATGGCAGTGAGATTGCCGCCCGTCAACCCACGGGTTACTTAACCCAAATTCACAAACGATTTCAAAGAAAATGTATAAGCCTGGATTTATAATCAATCATTTAATGCATATATCATTAATAAAACAAAACGCATTATTGTCTTGATTGATCAGTACATCAATTAATGTATCAACAACAGCAACTTTTGATGCATTTAATGGCACGCATGCCAAGAATGCAAAACAAACAAAGGAAATTCTACATTGAAACCGAAAGCCGAACAATGACTTAAATCATACGAAACACACGTACGCATATGCATGAATACAATAACGTATTCTATGAACAATTCTACCAAAATTATTGAGACAAATATTTCTCAATAATTTAACACAAAACCACTCTGATGCCATTTGTTAAAATAGTTATACCAAAATTTCTACAAGATCGTTCATGTCAAATTATTGAGAAGGACTATACCAAATTGCAGAAGCGTACCTGGATTCATGATCTTGAATTGATATGGGTTATCGCCTTCCAATTTAATACATATTCCTTGAATTCTTTTCTGAAGATGGGATTTCATAGAAGTATGAATTTCTGGAAACTTTCTGAATGAATGATACGTATGAATTGGGGACTATAACCAGAATAAATAACTTTTGTTATTTTTAGTGTATTTTCAGTTTCACCCATCATAAAATCTGAAAATTACAAATTGATATCTACACATATAATATTTATAAAAATAACCCATACATTATTTTAATACCCAAAAGCCTTTTAACTTTATCTTAATTATATCACTTTTAATTTAGGCTTTACTTTAAGACAGCATTAAATAACACATTTAATTACATATATGTGCCCACATAAAAAATTAATTTTTCCAATAAGTTACTCTTTAAAAAACGACAATCTCTCCATATTCTTGTATTTAATTTCGTTGTTTGTTCAACACTAGCATGGATAATACAAATTTTTCCTTTTTCCCTTTTTTGTTTGCCGCTTTGAAGAACACTAATGGATATTCTTAATTGTGCAACTATAATTTTTTGCGAGTAGGTTAAATTTCAAACCAATTATCTATTCTTATATTCTTTGATGAAATGCGAGATAATGATAGGAAGAGGGCTCAAACTAAGTATAACAACCGATCATGTCTTTACAAACGAAAAAACGTAGCGACGGATAACAGAAAAAAAACAAACGAACACAGTTACGTGAGCGGCAAGATTTGAACCTGCGCGGGCAGAGCCCACATGATTTCTAGTCATGCCCGATAACCCCTCCGGCACACCCGGTCGCGGGTCAGATTTTTTAAATTTATTTACTTGAAAAATTAAGACTATATAAGCTTTATTTTTCTGTTCAGAATGAATAAAAAAATGTTTTGATTAATTATAAAAATTTCCCATCAACTCAACTTTAGCTCTTATAATAACATCTCCTCTCAGTTTCAAAATGTAATATTAATTCCTCTCAACTTATAAAATATTAAGAAAAAAAAACCCCTTCTCTTATGATTTTTACTAAAAATCGAAACACAACTGACATATAGTGTGAAATATATTGGTAACTTTTTCATAGTTAAAGCTAATTTAAATTTAAAAGTTAATATAATTTAAAAACTTTAATTGTTAAAAAATAAATTAAAAAGTTGAAAAAACAATAATAATATTTTCTTTTACTTAGGCGTGATTACACATAGAAGAGCAATTTATATGAGATGCCTTATTTTTGTGATAAATCTTAATATAAGAAGTATTTTTATTAATATTTCTTAGACAAAAAAATCAAATGTAATGTCTTAAAAAACTAGAGTATATCGTTGCAAAGGTTTTAATTGAGGGGAATTTCCATAATTAATCCAATATTACGTCACAAATGGTCTCCTCCTCCTAATGATGTCTTGAAACTTAATGTGGATGCTTCGGTTTTGGCTAAAATGGAAGGCATCAGCGCAGGCACCATTATTCGGGACACTGGCGATTTTGTAATGAGAGCAATGTCCAAACATGTAGTAGGTATTTTCACTCTTAATGGCAAAGTGGATTGCAGTTAGAGAAGGCCTTCAATTTGCAGCAGACAGTGGTCTACGAGTTCAGATTATTGAGAGTGATGCACTACTAGCTATTAGGAATGTCAATAGCCCTACTATTTTAACTCGTGTTGGTCCTATTATGGATGATGTTGTAGCTCTGTTAGCAAGGCTTGGTGGTGGCTCATGCTGCTATATTTCACATTTAGCAAATGAGGTAGCCCACTCACTAGCCCGCTTTGTTTTTACTCATAATTTTGAGTATTGTTGGCTTGAAGAAGTACCTGATTGTATTTTAAGTATTGTAATTGATGATTTGTCATCGTGATCAATGAACATAGCCATTTTATTTTTTAAAAAAAAATTGGAGTGGAATTTCCATAATTAATCCAAAATATATTATAGATAGCATTATTTTGACTTTTTTTTTTGGGGTATTTTTACCATTGCTGTCAAGAAATATACTTGTTTTATTTTGATTCTCAATATTTACTTTTAGATATCTAATTATCTAAATGTTCTTAAAATATACATTTTTAGCCCCTATATATTTGATTAATTGTCTATTTTTAGTCGTAGTTGAATATGAAAAAGGTATGTGTGACAACTTTGCTTCCCGAGTCGTTATCATACATATTTAAAATACTAAACAAAATACATAGAACTTTAGGACATATATATAATATATATTTTAAAACCTTAAAAAGAACTTTGAAAACTTAAGTTAAATTCGTGTTCTTAGTAATCTCCAAAAAAAAATCTCAAGAAAACTTGTATGCAATTCCTAATGGTTAAATAATTCCAAAATTCCTTTATTAAAGAAAAACCATAACAACTTATATACAAGGAAAATAATAAAGGAAATCTGTCTCAAAACAAGTAACTAACCACTCAAACATCTCAGGCATCAAGGATGAATAAAAAATCTAAGAATCCAAAAAATCTGATTTAACCCACCCAAAAAAATTCGATATAATCAGAATCCAACGAATCAGAATAAGAATTTGTATTCACTCACCCAATTTGATTTTTCATTGGGCAAGTTTGGGTTAAGTTTTTTATAATCCGGGTGTTGAAAAAAAAATACACAGCAGAAATTTAAAAATTTTTATACCAGAGCATTTTCTAAAACACAAGTTTGACACACTCTGTGAATAAATTAATGAGATCTTACTAACCTTGTTTATCGAAGAGATCCCACAATCGATGAAAAGAAGGGCGTTCTAAAATAGCTTCACCCAGCTAGTCTTCTTTGCTATTCTCTATCTACGATCGAAGTACGTGTAGGCACACAACATACAGCTCTTCCCCAATAACTCTTCTTCTAACCAATTGAGAAATACCCAGAACTAGCGTCTATGATTTGTGAACAATAACTCTTCAGGGGAGTTTTAGATACTCATCAAATAGAGTGCTCACTCTTGATCTTTCACTGATTTTAATGATTATAAAGTCTCACTTCCCTTTTATAGATGTTGGACCCAGGGGTAGTCCTTATTAGATAAGGCCTCAAAAATTATAATATGGATCAATATTTAATAAAATCATGTAAAAATGCGTGATTAAATTATCTTTCTGTCTACAGACCAAACTGATAGATCGACCTATCAAACTTACTCTATCAGCAGGTCGAACTTGAAGATTGGCCTGCTAAACTTACAATAAATGACCTCTATGAATCTTTTATTTCTCATCCGAGATTCTTTGAATAAAGCCTTCCGTTTTAATTCAAATAACCTAATAGAGAAGTTATCTGATTAAAACAGCCATATCTAGATAATCTCTAGGAAAATAAATATTCTTGATAATTCAACAAGTTTATCTTGAATTAATTTATACAAAATTAATTCAACCCATAAACAGACATAAATTATCTGATCTTATCAAATTTCAACCTATCTAATAATTTAACATAAGTTACCATTTTATCGAAAAGCACGCCGTATTGTTACAGGATTTATTATAAGTTAGCAAAATAGACCTGATGAACCTGTATAGCTCAAACTCCTGATAATTATGAAACCCAATATCCTAGATATACCTTTCATAAGTTACCATTTTATCGAAAAAGCACGCCGTATTGTTACAGGATTTATTATGAGTTAGCAAAATGGACCTGATGAACCTATATAGCTCAAGCTCCTGATAATTATGAAACTCAATATCCCAGATATACCTTTCATAATTATCAACTCTAACGCTACTCCACTAAAAGCTTAGAGTCGTACTCTCGAACTATATAACATTATGAAATCCAAATAGTTAAGTATCCATGACATATAATAATGTATCGTATCCCTATAGGATTATCCATAATCGGCTTGAGGATAAATTCTATCTTACCTTCCTGATTGTTTTTCTCTTATGTTCCATTATTTCACTATCAAAAAACTTACCATCCAAAGACAGTATACCATTTGGTTACACCTATGTATTTAAATGGTTGAGCGCTTCGGTTTTTCAATTACAGAATAATGTATATAAGAGAATATCAACTATTCCTAAAGAGGAGTTATGGATTTCGTGTCTATAAATAACAAGTCTACACAATTAAGAGTTATGCCTCCAACATATCGGCATGTGTATCAACATAAAATATGGATGTCACCTTTTAGTACATCAAAAGACATAAGTTACGACAACTGACCCATTATTCATCTCAGGATTAAGATACAACACATATGATTGTCTAAACTGAATTGATTTACCGAGATCGAATTATTAATCCCAATCAATTACACTTTATGTCCCGATCCAATACATCGTCACATATAACAATGTACTAATGTTTCTATTCATAGAGTCTACATCCGATGGTCAAGGCAAACCATCTCCTATTACAGATATAGACAACATAACAATATTTGCATGAATAAAGCGTACAACTTTATTCTCTCGATTACGAACCTTGTGATTTAAATTGTCAACTTTAAAATCATGTCTTCTGCATAATCCGTCCATTATATGCCTGATTCTAAAGGTTTAGACTAACAGTCTCAAACTTTTGTTTGCTTATCATTCAACAAATATAAATGTAAAGAGGGCAACATTTTGTTATATGAATAATAAATAAATTCTTTATTGATAAAAATGCCTCTAAAAATTTATTACATTTTTATTCCTTATGGCATATATGTCTAACATATCAATCCATGGTTGTTTTAGTTTGATTGTTCTGGTTTGAAATAGATTGCTCTAAATTGATTGTTGTGGTTGTTCTTGAAATAGAATGTTTTGGTTTGATTGTTCTTTTGTCGTGTTTTTGCTATTTCTTTTCATTTTGTTTCCTCTCTTTTTTCCATATGATAGCAAATTTTTTCTACTCAATCCACTGCTTCCATTGATGGTGGCCTCTGTTGTTTGTTTTTTTTCCCTGTTGTAATCAAATTATGCTCTGTTTGAAGCATAAATTAGTATCTTGATTAAACTATTAAGTTTTGATGTCCCTCCACGAGAAAAGCGTTGTCGTGATCATGGTGAATAATTTTTTTTCCTTTTTTCTCTATTTTTCTTGCCGCTAGCGATGTTGTCAATGCCGAAGATGACCTAGCGGTGGCAAAGAGAGAGAGAAAGAGAGATGTGAGAGAAAAAGAGAAAAAGAAAAGTCTTGCTAAGACTTTGAAAAAGTCTTGAAAGGACACCCAAAAATATCTCGAAGAGACATGTCAAAAAGCTCTGGAGGAACATCCAAAAATGTCCCGGAGGGACATTTCAAAATGTTCCCGAGAGAACCGAAAAATGTCCCAAAGGGACATGTGAAAATGTCCTCGAAGGACATTTCAAAATGTCCCCAAAGGACACCAAAAAATGTCTCGGAGGGACATACATCAAGTTTATGGCATAAGAACTTTTTATATTTTGTGACGTAAATAAAAATTGAGTCTAAAAAAGTGACATTTATGTGAATTTCAAAAAAATACAAGACATCAGCATAGTGCTCAAGTCAAGTACACGGAGAACATTCCATCTGGGAGGATTGATGAAGAGTTAGAGGAATGGAAAATGGGAATAGTGTAAAGGATTATAGGAATCCACTATAATGCTTGGCAAGAGGGAGAGAGTTGAAAAGATAAATGATAGTTATTTAGTTGATTTCTATATTGTCCATTTGTACAAGTTGAATGGTATTTCAAAATTTAATATTGATAAATTGCTTGAATCCTTCTATTAGTGGAGTGATGTAATCCGTTGGATTTGAAGAAAGATCACATCCCTCCACCACTCCTCACCCTCCTCCAACCAAGATTATGCCTCTTCCTCCCACCATCCCTCCCTCCAACCAAGCAAAAAAGTCTATTATGGGAGGGGAAAAATTTTGGGGGGGGAAAAAAAAACAGCAGATCACTTCACTGTAATGAAGCCCCTTGACAAATTGTGTCCACATGTCGCCAAAATCAGTGTCAAAGATAGTAAAGAGGATAAACGACTTCCTACAATACTCACGCAAAATCCCCCTCACACCCGCACCTACACACACTAGCACTGAAAAAAAAAAAAAAAGGGGCGGTCAGTTAGGACTCCGCCACCCTCAACAGAGTCGCCCTTTCCTTCGACAGACCCCATAGATGGCTCAAAGCGAGCAATCTTTCTAAATATCCTGGACCTATCTAAGCATTTTTATGAGAAACAAGGGGTAAGGCATACTCCAGTGTTGATACCAAAAACTTTGCAAAGACCTTGACAGCTCCAAGCCCGCAATCATAAACAAGACAATGAGAAATTTATCCGCTGTATGTTCAATTGTTAAATCAAATGAGCATGAAACGTCGTCATTTCTTACAAACAGAACCACTGAGAATGAGAGACAAAATACTGTAACAAAAGTTAATTAATTATATTTTGTAGCTTCAACTGCGTTCCCAAACAGGCTGATAGTCAACCTCAAAACGGGAAGACGGTGGGGCTCTTTCCCCGTAAGAATCTTATGCCATAGTTTTGAACAATGCAAGTCTATACATCTCACCCGTTTATTGAGATCATCCGGATCATTCAACCAACTGCTGCCAGGACTGAAATCAGTCCTTGAAAGCATTGCTTATGTACTCTTTTAATCCTTATTCTATTTAGAAAGGTATAGTAAAAATCGGAACTATGGATGAATTATTCCACACATTTCTATCGTGGTGCCTTTAGAGATTTTGGTTCCCTTGAATGAACTGGACGCGGAATTCAATGTGAACAAATAGAATATGAAGTATGGCAGCACGCTGTTTTCAGTTAATTCTAACAATATCTGATACATAAATCAGGGGAAAAAAATTATATTTTATATAGGTTTAGACTCTCGGTTAAAAAGACAAATAGGCAGTTGCATGGAATTTAAAGAAATTCAGAGACCGAGAGGAATACCTTTCTAAATGGTGAGCAGCCACTCTCCTATTCTGTTGTTTTAATCACCAGAAAAATGTGTAACAGATTCCACAATCTAAATTCCAAGGAGCATAATTTTTTATTCCTTTATTAAATAAAATTATAGATTGCATGTTTTTCCAATAATGTGGACCAACGTCATACTCGTACAGAAGAAGCCGGAATAAGGAATCAAGAAGGGCAACCCCATCCACCACCACCAGGAGTTAAGATCTGTAGAATTTCCCCAGCCTTCACTGAAACCGTGTTCTTACCCCCGAGGTAAACCATTCGTTTATCTTCTGTAATCAGGTAGTTCGCTCCGCGAGCCCCGTGTTTTCCTCCATTCAAACCTCTTGGAGCGTGAATGCGCCTCTCCGAAAGAATGCTAACAACGACAGGGCGCCGGAATTCTATCTCTCTAACCAGCCCATCACCTCCTTTATGAACCCCAGCCCCCCCACTTTTCTCTCTGAGCTCGAATTTGTGCAACAAAACTGGATATCTCTGCTCAAAAATCTCTGGATCAGTCATTCTTGTGTTGGTCATATGGCATTGAATTCCACCGGTCCCATCCCAGGTGGGCCCGGCCCCACTACCCCCGCCAATTGTCTCATAATAACCAAAAGTGTCATCCCCAAAAGTGAGATTGTTCATACAACCCTGTGAACAAGCACAAGCTTGAAAAGAAGCAAGTATGACATCAGTTATTCTCTGAGATGTCAGAACGTTACCTCCCACTACGGCGGCCTTCTCGCTAGGAGAGAGAAATGAACCTGCTGGGATGTGAATTTTCACAGGAGCCAAACAACCTTGATTGAGAGGAATATCAACATCCACCAAACAGCGGAGACAGTATATGACGGCTGCAGCTGTAACTGCTTCTGGGGCATTCCAGTTCCCATAAACTTCAGGACTGGTTCCGCTAAAATCAAAATCTGCTTCGCCTTTATGAGAATCAATCGTCAGTTTCAAACGAATAACAGACCCATCATCCATGTAATCCTCTTCTTCAATAGTCACAGAACTATTATCTCCTGTATTAGTTGATTGGGATGAAACTCTAGCAGCAACTGACTTCAGCATTTCTCTCACTGCTTCTTCTGCATTCAACTGCACATACGTCATGTAGGCTTGAACAGTTTCCAAACCATACTGCTGAATAAGCTCTTTAATGAGAGAAATTCCTCTCTGATTCGCAGCTACTTGAGCTCGAAGGTCGGACAAATTATCTTGAAGCCTGCGGGTTCCTGGGATCTGATTCACCAATTCACCACAATTAGGGAACTGAAGAAGTTGCACAATTCCTTCTTCTTGAAATATCCCGTTTTCCACAAGCTTAAATGCTTTTATGGCCGCCCCCTCTTCCCATATCGACTTGGAAAAGGGCGGCATGCTTCCAGGGGTTATACCCCCAATCTCCGCGTGATGTCCTCTACTTGCCACAAAGAATATCAACTTCCCATTATCGAAAACGGGAGTGATAACTGTTATATCGGGCAGATGACTACCTCCAGCACAAGGATGGTTGGTAACCAAAACATCTCCTTCTTTCAGATTGTCACCCCAATAGTTCAGCTGCCAACGAACAGTACTAGACATAGCTCCTAAATGCACAGGAACATGAGGGGCATTTGCAACTAGTCCCCCTTCCGGTCCAAATAGGGCACAAGAGAAGTCTAGTCGTTCCTTTATGTTGGTAGATATAGACGTTCTTTGCAGGGTCCTCCCCATCTGTTCAGCTATGCCCATAAACCGATGATTGAATATCGAGAGTTGTACAACATCTGCAATTTTTTCTGAGACTTTCACGGTGCTTGAAATAGGCTCTATCTCAATCTTAATATTTCCATATTTGGTTATGATAGCTTTACACCTGGGTTCTACAATAACGGTGCTGTTACCGTTCATAATTATAGCAGGACCAGGCACAACATGACCGTAACTTAATTTCTCAAGCTTGAATAGTGGCGTATCTTGCCACTTGTTTTGGAAATAAACCTTGAAGCAGCCTTCAACTTTAGGAGTATCAGATGCACGTGATAAAGCCCTTGGCTTCAGTATATTAGTGACTCCTACACCACGAACTCTCACATCACATATTAGGATATTCCTGTTCTGAAGTTTAAAACCATACTCCAGCTGGAACAGCCTCACAAATTCCACATCAAACTCATATCCAATTCCATCTGCAGACTTCTGTTTCTTTACCATAATTGAAGTGTCTGTACCTTCATACCTCAAGTTCAGATACGTCTCTGTTTTAATGCTTTCATCTCCAAACCCTTGCTCTTGCAGCTTCTGTTTTACCTGCTTCAATAAAACTGCTTCCCTACGAGAGGCCTCCACCACAGAGTCTTGACAATAAACAGCCGCATATGGCTCCTGTGCATCTTCCACAACATCCGCCAATCCCATCCCATATGCGCTTAAGATCCCACAAAACCGGTGAATGAGTACTTCTGTCATGCCCAAAGACCTAGCAATGGCACAGGCATGCTGAGGCCCGGCACCTCCAAAGCAAGCAAGAGCATGGTTCCTTGTCTCATGCCCCTTCATTTCAGTTAATTGCCTTATTGGACGACACATCGCCTCATTTGCAACATTTACAAACCCTAGCGCAATCTCCTCCACCGCCATGTCCTTTGCAGACGCATCTTGGCTCTTTCTATAGGAATTTATTTCGTTTGCAAGTTTTTCAAACTCTTCTCTTGTTGCCTTGATATCTAAGGGCTGGTCCTCATTAGGGCCAAAGATGGAAGGAAAATACTCAGGTATGACGAATCCAAGAATCAAGTTAGCATCCGTGACTGCCAATTCCCCACCTTTTCGGTAACACACAGGACCTGGATGTGCACCCACAGATTCTGGTCCTACCCGAAAAGCACCAAATTGGAATTTTAACTTTGATCCACCACCTGCAGCAACAGTATTTATGTCAAGCTGAGGTGCCTGTATAATGGCACCAGCAACTTGGGTTTCCAATACTTGTTCATAATTTCCTGCATAACGACTCACATCGGTAGATGTACCGCCCATGTCAAACCCAATAAGGGGTTTCTCTGTTTCGAGCCCAAAAAGAGTTTGCGAGTAACCAACAACTCCACCAGCAGGACCTGACAAAACTGCTTTATGCCCAGAAAATCGATTTTCTGGCGCAAGTCCTCCATCAGATTGCATAAAGAGAACATTCACCTTTTGCAGGCCTTCATCAAATTTGGACATGAACCCTGACAGGTATTCTTTAATTACAGGGGTCAAGTATGCATCCACACTAGCCGTAAGACCACGAGGAACAGCTCGAATCATGGGTGTCAAAGCCGAAGATAAGGAAACATGTCGGAAGCCCAAACTCATAGCTAGTGTCTTCACAGCTATTTCGTGCTGCGGGTAAGTATATGAGTGCATCAACACCACAGCCAGACAGCTAATCCCCTTATCCAATAGACCTTTTAGCAATGGCTTCAAAGCTTCTTCGTTAAGAGGCTTCACAACCTTAACAAGCTCACCTGAAACCCCTTTAACTATTGGTGCAGAAGAGTCCATTTCTGCTTTCCCATCTTGTACAAGCTGAACCCGCTCGTCAACCTCAATAACCTCCTTGTAAAGGTTCGATGGTTTCGATACAGTGAGGTCGAAAATGTTGGGACGAGCCTGGTTGCCAATCTGAAGCAGATCACGGAAACCTCGAGTTACACAAAGTGCAATCCTTTCTCCCTTTCTCTCTAAAAGTGCATTGGTTGCCACGGTCGTGCCCATTCTTATCCACTCTATCTTATCTGTCGGTATTTTTGAAGTCCGCGGAATCATCTCTCCAGTAAACTCTTCAAGAATCCTCCTAATGCCCTCAACTGGCGCATCCTCATAGTTTGACGGGTCAACAGACAAAAGTTTTAGAACTCGACCAACCGAATGACCTGGGATTTCAGCATAAACATCAGTGAACGTGCCCCCTCTATCAATGCAGAACCTGAGTTTGTCTATGTTGGCGCTTCCCATTTTTAAGTTCAGAGGCCCTAACAATGAGAGTCACTTGATCCAGAAATCTGCAATTCAACTACAACAAACATTTTAGCAATAAACAATATGACAAACGGCCAAAAACAATATTGTTTCTTTTTTTTTTAATACAGAGTTTTAGTTACTCCATCTGCACGGGAAAAAATAATCAAACATGACGGTGTGCAAGTTTTATTTACAACTTAAAAAAAATTACAATGACTTTGAAACAATAAAACCAAAAAAGAAGGGGGGAAAGCAACATGATAGAATGCAAGGAAAGAAAAAATCAAAAAAGTTTAAGGTGTTTGGGAGAGCAGTTAGTACTAAAAATATTAATTTAAAATTGTAGCACGTGAGAGCTTTACCCTCTAACACCTTTTTGTTGTTTACTGTAACTGCTGAGAGTTTTACACTAATTGTTAGTTGGAACCAACGGTTTCAACTAAGATGCCAAATGGAGGTATTTGCATCACTCGGATTGGATCAAATGAAAAGTCTTGGGATACGAACTCAAAAGCATCCCAGATCCCATTTTCTGCTTTCCAAGTTCACCCAGCAGAAAAGCAATAATCTGAGTTTTCCTCAATAAAAAGCTCAATTTAAGCTTTTAAGGTGGGAAAAAAGAAAAGAAAAAAAAGAGTTGAACTCAAGATCCGAAACAATGTCCAATGTTGCACAAACTTAAAGCAAGATAGTCACCAACCACAAAGGAAGCTACGGAATTATCACATTCTGTCACCTTCCACTTTCTACAAGTGAAAAAAAAAAAAAAAAAAAAAAAACAGTTAAATTTATTTTTTAAAAAATACAGCCACACAACGGAACAACCTATTAGAACCCTTTGTAAAAATTTTTGCATTATTTCTAATAACTTAATCCGAATTTGAATTAGTTGAGAAATTCGAATATATGGATTCGTAGCAATAAAATTAAGATAATAAATAGAAACGTATGACTGTGAAAAACAAGTAAAAATCAAAAGAGATTGGAGAGTAAACAATAGACCGAATCGCCACAAATGAACGAAATGGACAACAATTGAACAAAAACCCAATCTTTTTAATTTTCCATAGCAATATGAACCAACACCAAAATCTTCATCACGGAAAAAAAAATAATTCCACTTCGTAATACTCGAAAATATTGCATGGATCGAAATTGTGGATTAAGAGAACTAGGTGAGATTGGAATCGAACGATGACGAGATAAAGAAAAACCGCGAAAGAGAAGCAAACCTCTTCTGGATTCGCAGCAACGAAGTTGGTAGGGATGATGCTGAGTGCGTGAAACCGAGAGTCAAAGACTGATTGTCTTTCTGCTTTTTTTGGGGTACCTCCTTTTGTTTTTCCTCCTAGACGAAAATTAATTTCCCAAAAATAATATATTATCTATGTTATCTGTAGCGCCCGTAATTTCAGACACGATACGATGACACGATACAAAAACAATACGAGATAACGGGTTTGAAACGCACATATATTAATTGGGCCATAAATGGGTCGGCACGAATAACACAAAAATAAACGTGTTGGATTCGTGCTAACACGTTTAACACGCTTTAACACGCTTAATTAAACGTGCAGTAAACGTGTCAACACGACACGACACGACACGACACGACCCGCCCGTTTATAACACGTTTAATAAACTCTGATATTTAGTTAAAGAAATATATTTCAAGTATATTTATTAAAATAAAATATAAGAAAATATATAATATAAAATTTGTAATCAAAACTAATAGGTTTGTTGAAACTAATTAATTAAATTTAAGATGTGTTTTATAACTTTTATAGACCATTATTTCTATTAATTATTATTAGAATATATACCTACGATATATAACCTTAATTTTTAATTTGTTTTTAATTTAAACCAATTAAAAAAACTATTTTTTTAAGTTTTTTAAGTTAAGTGATTATACTAAAAATACAATTATACGAAAAATATCTTAATTTTAGACCTATGTTTTCACTAAAATATCAATAAAATCAATCAAAAAATATATATCTATACATTAAATAATATAAGGTTAAAACAGAAAAAAAAAAGTTTGAAACAAGAAAAAAAATCAAATTTGCGCGTGCACGGATTTGAATCTGCACGTAAAGGACATATTATGGCTTTTGTTGCCCCCACACTAAATGCTTATTCAATGTTAAATGAAAGCCTTTTTTTCATTTATTGAGGTTTTTTTTTCATTTAAAAATAAAAAAAATTTCGGATTTAATAGGTGGAAGGAGGATTCAAACCTTGCACTGCATAGGAAGTGTTTTATATCCCTCTCCACCACCACACCAAACCAACATTTGATAACCAATGATGGAAATTTTTTTATTTATTATGATTTAACTTCTTCTTCTAAAAAGTCCCACATCGAAAGCTCATACTGAGTCTTTCTCAACTCTATCCTATATATATGAGCATCTTGTGTTGTTTACTCCAATGCAGTGGCGGTTGCTATAAAGCCAAATTTAAATTAAAACTTGAAGAGATTTGTTTGGCATCTAAAAAAATTAAAATTAAAATTTAAAAGAACTCATATAATAAAAAATTGAAATGAAATAAAAAAAGATTATATAATAAAAAATTATAAAATTTATATAATAAAAAATAAATAGTAAATTTTGTTATTAAACGTGGTTAGCGTAATAATCGTGTTATAAGTGTATCGTGACGTGTTATACGTGTTATAACGTGTTATAACGTGTCGTGTTCGTGTTTATATTTTCAACACGTTTATTAATCGTGTTGTGTTCGTGTTTAATATAATCGTGTCGTGTTGTAATCGTGTTGACACGAACACGACACGAAACACGAATTGCCAGCCCTAGACTTATCTATTCATATCTATATCTGAATCTATATATATACCTGTATATTTATATCTGTGTTTTTACAAGAGATGTCACAGAAACAATTAGTAACCAAAATTTTTAGTTGTGATATTATAAAACACTTATATGTTATACTGATCAAAAAATAAGTTATATTATAAAGTTCTCATATGTTATGATTTTTAATTCAAAAATTTCAATATTAACAATGGATCTAAATATCTACGAAATTTTAAAAATTTCGAGAAACCGAAATATCTTTTCATTGTGACATTGATTTTAGCAAAATATCAAAAAAAATATCAAAAATATTGATATCAAAAAATCTATAATGTATTTTATCAATTTTGATATATATCATGGAAATTTCAAACAAATTTTGGTAATGTCAAAAATTACAAAAATTAATAGGTTTTTTCCTCTTAAATAATTTATCAGTATTTTATACTTTCAATGAATAAATATTTGTCCTATGTACATTTCTATACATATTATAGAAATTTCGACCAAATTTCCATAATGTCAGAAATTACAAAAAGAAAAATAGATTTTTCCTCCTAAATGATCTTTCAGTAGTTTCGGAGGAAGATATTATTTTCATGAGTTTATAACCAATGAATTTGAGATCCAATTATAGCAGCTCATCTAATGAGCCTTTTCATGCTTATTATTCATACAATCAGGACTTTGAAACCATGATGATTAAAGAATTTTTCATCTGAGTATACCACCACTATCTCAAGTAAATAATTGGAAGAATTCATGGTTTCTCATTTATGGAAATACATTGGGAAGAAATTAACAGACCTACATGTAACATATTCATGGTTATATTCAACACTACTCAATTAGCATGTTATGGCACTAATATTGTTTGAATCAAGATAAAATCCTTACCATGTTTGAGCCTTACAAAACTTCCCTTTGGTATTGACAAATTTAACATGTATAGAATTTGTTATGTAAATTATGTTTATAAATTTCTTTTTAATGTTTATTATATCTCAAAGTATTATAAATATATTTAACATAAAATTTTTGTAATTTCTGTAATTTTTGTAAAAATTTTCACCGAAATCAATATTTTTGCCCTAAATTTTCTTAAAATTAAAGTACTGATATTTCGACTAATATCAATATTTTTATCATTGGTTCTACCTACACTTTCCAAACACCGTAAAAAAGCTAAAGGATAAATCACATCTTGTCCTTTCATCATGAGACAGTTTTTCTCTTCTTTTTTTTTTTTTAATCTTTTTTCTCTTTTCTTATTTTTATTTTGGGTTAATTTTATAAATAGTCCCTCAAGTTTATCTTCAGTCTCGAAATAGGACTTTCGAAATATTATGGACTAAATCGGGACTGAGAGTAAACCTCAGGGACCGTTTGTGAAATTAATCCTTTTATTTTCTTTGATTGATTACATTATTATACCTCTTAGTTTTAACTATTTCTCGCTATATTCATCTATTTTCATAAAACACAATTGTATTATTTGCATTTAAAAAATTTGTTTCAATTTCTTCCCTATAAATAAAAAAATTAGACAAAACAAAATAATTACTTTTAAACAGTTATGAAAAACATCATATAGATTTAAAATATAAAAACCCCTTAAACAAAGTATCAAATTTCAAAAAAAGATATTAAGTTTTACGGCTTTTTTGAATGTCTGAATATTTTTTTAAAATTTTTCTCAAAAAGAAAAGGATAGTTTAGAAACAAATTTGATCTAATTAAGTATGTCTTTATTTTATCTCTATTTTTTTGTCCAAAAAGTCTATGAGAGGTAAAATTGAAACAAGTTTTTTAAATTCAAAAGATACATTTGTAGTTACTTAAAACATAAGAATAAATTGAGAAATAATTAAAACTAGAAGGTATAATTATATATTTAGCCCTTATTTTCTTTTGCTTTTTTAATTTTATTCCTTCTTTTTCTTGTTGGGTTTTTCTCTAAAACCATTATACGCTTTTTTTTGTTGCAATATGACTCTTTAATATACTTTTTTTTTTCCTTTGCTTTACTTCTATTAAAATAATATTTTTTTGTTACAAAAAGAAAAGGATATTTTGGAAATAAATTTGGTTTAATTAAGAATGTCTTTATTTTATTTCTATTTTTTTGTCTAAAAAATCTATGAGAGGTAAAGTTGAAACAAGTTTTTCAAATTCAAAAGATACCTTTGTAGTTGCTTAAAACATGAGAATAAATTAAGAAATAATTAAAACTATAAGGTATAATTATATATTTAGCCCTTATTTTCTTTTGCTTTTTTCATTTTATTCCTTCTTTTTCTTGTTGGGTTTTTCTCTAAAACCATTATACACTGTTTTTGTTGCAATATGACTCTTTTAATATACTTTTTTTGCCTTTGCTTTACTTCTATTACAATAATATTTTCAAATATATCCTTAATTTTTTTCCCCTTTTTACTAAAGGCTGCTTTATATTTTAGTCTTTTTCCAGGCACTTTTTTTAAAAAAAATTTTCTTGTTACTCCGATTAAGTAAATATTTCAAATGTGTCATTAATTAAATTTTTTGTGTAATTCTTATTATATTAAGGGTGATCTTCGTGAACATTTTGTTTTCCAATTTGTCGATCAAAGTACTTTTTTCCTCAAACTTATCTTTTCTTCAACATCTTTTCATGCAGTCTCTTTGACTATTATTTTTCATAATTTTTTTATTTTATACATGTTGAGGTACTCTTATATACGCGTATTATTATATATATAAACCCAAACGAGGCTTAGTCACCTCCTTTTCTTTCGCTATGTGACAATTCCTCCTTTTTTTCTTCTTCTTTTCGTTCTTTCGCCCTTTTTGTCTTTTGCTTTTTCTAACCTTCTACTTTTTTGTTGTTGGCTTTTCCCCAAAAGCTATGCATTCATTTTTGTAATATGCGTTAGGGTCAGTGCCTTAAAAAATACATACGAAATTGTATTTATAATATTTTTGATAAAATAAATAATAATGTTTATATATTAATAATAGTCCTCATGTTATTGATTATATATTAAGCGAACATATGATCCGTGACTATTAGGACTAAATCTTAAAATTAGACATATATATAAAGTTTATATGTAGATAGTCTAAATTATATTGTCCACAGTCTGTGTATATAATTGGACACTCTATATATGATAATACTGCAATGGGAATCTACATCCAATTTGGGGAGCCTGTTTATCTTGACCGTCGGAGTGGATTGACTCTATGGTAGACACATTGGTGTGGTAGACCTAGTAGTGATCGCATATTGACTGGATCTAAAGTTAAATTGATTTAATAATAATTATATTTCACTTAGATCAATTCACTTTGATAATTTATGTGTCGTCTTAATCCTAAAGTGGATTCATGACTCTATGTTTATAGTTTGAATCTTTTGAGATATGTCAAAGGCATGAGTTCTGATGAACAAAGGCTCTATTGTATGTTGTAGTTGCAATCTATATTCAATGAGAGCATAATCCGCATATAGAGAATCCATGGCTTTCTAATAAAGAGTTAATGGTATCCTTTCAAAGGCATTATTCGAGTATTGGAAAAAATAACAAGGCCTCGGTCATCTTTATACATAAGACCGAAAGATATTTTGTTTGTATGTGTTACAAAAGGAATGCATTTTCCAATGGTGAAATAATGAAACTTTAAGATATGAAAAGTAAAACAAAACTAGATCATTCATCTAATTATGAATAACATATAAAGATACACATAGTATGAGATATCATGGACAAAACTTATATATCAAGAGTCTTGCAATATAGTATATTATCAAGAGTGCAGCATCGGTCTATAGCGGAGTGAAACTAAAGAAAATAATTAAGTAGATAATTAATTAGGGATTAATTTATCTGTTATTATTAAAGTTTGATAATATATATCAATTGGGTCCCAATGCTAGCTCATTAATTCCTTTATGATCAATCGTGTAAATATAAATTACCATGGGTAAGACAGCAGTATACACGAGTTGGGTTGTTAGGCCTGAAAGGACCCGTGGGCTACAATCCCAATTGATCTATTAGTAGGCACAAGCCCATTAGAGTAGGGGTCACATTTGCATAGTTTCTAAAAGAACTAATTGTTTAATTAATTCTAGAAAATAATTATTCAAATTGGTGATTAGGATTTCAGATAATTAATTATTTAATTTTGTATTTGAATAATTAATTTAATTTCTAGTTGAATTTGAATCATGGATAATTATTCACAATTATTTTAATTATAATATTATTTTAAATAATTGAATTCTAATATAACTTGGAATCATTTGAATTGAAATTATCCTAAATGATGCAAATAATCATAGAATACTACACTGTAATTGATTGAATTTTTGGAGATAATTCTCCTGTAGGTGGAGCCAACATAATAAGAGAGAAAATTTATCTCTTGATTCTAACAGACTGCTTAAGTACAAATTAGAGACTAGAGCTTAAATTCCTCATCTTTAGTTATCTTATTTCCTTAGCACTTTAGCAGTTAAAAAGAGTGTAGCTCTGATGAAGATTTGCTGAGTTGTGCCAACACACACAAAGATTTAAAGGAAGAGAGTAACATTGAAGATCTTATTGCAGAGATTCAACCATGAAGAATTGATTAGTCAGAAGTATTGTTTCCTTTCTCCAACCGGTATGTTTTAATTACATTTAATTTATTATTTATAACATCATGTGTTAGTTTTCTAGTGATTAAATTAAAATTTTTAGAATTCTATTACATCACTAAACCTTTTTTCCAACAATTGATGTTAGAGCTAACTCATAATTATGCTATAGACATAAATTATATGTTCTAATTTTCACTCTTTATGCATTGAATTGAAATTGTAGATAGATGGCATTCTATTGTTTCTATATGTGAATTAATATTAGTAGGGAATATTAATTATTTGTTATCAAGTGAATGTACGGAGAATGATAATTAATTATTAGTTATTAATTATTAATTATTGTCAGTTATAGTTCCTTAGAGTTTAAAATTACGTGTCTAGAGTTTATTCATGTAATTGTAATTCTAAAAAAATTACAATCTATCAACACCATTTAGAATTCATTATTTTCTTAAAATTCATGTAAACTAAAAGTAGTCTACAAATTTTTCTATGTAATTTATTTCTATGACGGTGGAACTAGAAGATGAAACAATCTATTGGAAACTTTACAATGTATTTTCTGAATTTTTCTACATTAAGAATCTCTAGAATTATATATATTATGTTGGACTATTTCATGAAGTAGCCTGGAAACAACAAGGACCTGCACGCCCCAAGAATTCTGCTTCACAGTGCCTAGCCACACTCTATAAATTACTGGCTTCGGTCAGTAATTAGATGCTGGTCCAAAAGGCGTATAAACCTGCGCCGTTAAGAGAAATTATAAAAAAGGCCCAACTTTAACATGTTAAAGTATATATATATATATATATATATATATATATATAACCTACTTATCATGGATTAGTAAATGACAGGCCATCTTATGCTTTAAAATTTTTTATCGTCCTAATTTACCCTTCATTAAAGGTTTCATTTTTATTTCCATTTTTCCTTTCCTTTATGTTTCTCTCTCCTATTTTTCTGCAATACATACACACACACACACTCTCTCTCTAACATTGCAGCCAATTTATTCTTTTTGTTTTACATTTCTTTCTCTTGCCCCTCTTCCTCTAAAATGATAGCGAAACCCATTGGAAGAATTGCAAACCTCGGAGAGTACCTGGCACTCTCGTGACTGTATTGGTTATCGGACCACCACGAAGGCTCGCAATTCGCCGACGGTGAATGCTGGAAAATCGTAACTAGATGCGACAGAATATATTGAAGAGGCACTGGAATATGCCTCGTGACTGTCGTTGTGGAAGAAGACCAAACAACTCATGAAAAGAAGATTTCGTGCTGTTAACGGAGTTTGTTATGACTTTGAGCGACACTTCGACGACTGAGGAGGATCAACGGCAACAACACAAACTTCGATGGCAAGCCCAAGGATCAACAACTGCGAAGGATCCATGGTGAGCGCATGACAACGTGTATGGTTTGCAGAAACGTAGCGACGAGAGAAGAAAGAGAAAGAGAAGAGAGGGAGGAGAGATAGAGGCGTGAGAGTTTCAATTCTTATTTTAGGATATTTTTATAATTTGATTGTTTAATAAATCTAAATTTCTATTAAAATATATATTAACAATTTGTAAAAGTTAATCTATTAATTTTTATTCTTCAATTACTTTTACTTGAGTCTATTTTCCTCATTCTCTCCACCATTAAAGGCGCATGTGTCACATGAAAACAATTGGGCTATATGCAGACATATGTGTTGTATATACCATATAAAAATATATAATATGTTATAATAATAATGAATAATAATTTTAAATAAAAGAAAATTATTATGTTGTTATTATTATTATTTGAATTATTTTTATTAATTTTTCTAATTAGAGAAAAATTATGGATAAAATAATTTGGGTCTAGAAAATTTGTTTTAATCTATTGTGATCAAAAGGAAGATTGGAGATAAATAAAACCTTATGTTTGAATGGGATTCAAATAGCTAGAATTGAATTTTTATAATTCAATTTGGGAAGCTAGATTTTATTTAGATAAAATCTAAATTTGGACAGATTTAAGGTAAATGCCAAATTCCTAATCATAGGGGAAACTCATAAATGGTTAAACAATATCCATTTTAATTTGGGATGATAACCAAATCCTAAGGGGTGTTTGGAAGGGTGGCGGGAACCAGTGATTAGAACCACTTTTACTATAGCATGTGAGAGCTTTACACTGTTTATAACTGAACCACTCAGCCGAACATAGGGTAAATTTTGTCGAAAAACAATAAAAATAATTTTATTATGTTTTATTGGAGAAAATTATGAATTAAAATTATTTTACTGTAGCATGTGAGAGCTTTACACTGTTCATAACTGAACCACTCAACCAAACATAGGGTAAATTTTGTCGAAAAACAATAAAAATAATTTTATTAATGTTTTATTGGAGAAAATTATGAATTAAAATTATTTGAATAATTTTTATTAATTTTTTGTTGGGAGAAATTTATGGTAAAATTATTTCAGTAATTTTGTTAATTTTCTAAAAAAATTATGGGTAAATTATATTTAGAACCTGGGGAAATTATTTGACCTATTGTGGTCAAATTATAATATAGAAAATCCTTACTAAAATTATGGGAATTTTATTGGAAAGGATTGTTTAGAAAATCAAAAGACATGAAGACAGATACATGAAGAAGATGCAAAAGCGAAAGACGATACATGTTTTGGTTTATCTTGTAATATTTATTTTCTTTTCTACATGGTGGAGCCATAATGTTACAACCATTTATTCATATTGCTTGTTGTTATACTTTATGTCATGCTTATTTGCTTTATAATATGATTTGCCATGTGTTTGATAACATGTCATATAGATAGGCAATGTCATTCATAAAATTGTTCATGCATGTTTGCATAAATCTTGATTTTATAACATTAAGTGAGAGACGGTCTTGGTTAGGACCCAGAGTCTCCATTGTCTGTCCATATGTGAAACCAAGTGATGTCGACGTTAAGTAAGGTGTGTTCACCACGTACAGTATACTAGATTGGATTTGCTAAAGGAAAATATCTGTGGGCAATAATTCATGGTTGTACAACCTGAGGTGAAAATTTATAGGTCATGGATCATAAGATATAAACAATAATTATACACTTAAGACAAATTTAATGATAAACTTCTCCGATGACCTCTGTTAATTAAATTTGTGACCAAAGAAGCAATAATTAGTAGGCATATACTAATCAGATAGGATCCGTGTTCTAGACTAGTTTGTGTTTGACTACCCCAAGATAGCTAACATGAACATGACTGATCATTATCGCAGTAATGCATAGTTAAGTATAACATATTTATGCAGAAAGAAACTTTAAAGAAAATAAATTAATGTATATAAGAGAATAAAACAACATTTGGAAAAATAAAATCTTAACGTTACGATTAGAAAAAAGAAAAAAAGAAAGTAATATACAATCATGTTTAATGATATTTTAGAGGATGTAAAAAATATTTGTGATTCAAAAAAAATTATGTGATGGGTTCAAATTAAGAGAAAAAGGCCAATATATATTGATGTGTATCAAAACAAAACATACAAGATTGTAAGTGGTGGCAGAGTTAGAACTTTGTTTCGAGGGGATGTAAGCCAACAATTTGAAAAAAAATACCAAAAATTCTTTAAAATATTGAGTCCTAATTTTAGTGGTTTTTTCAATGTTATTATACTCTAAGAAATTAGTTGAGTTATTTTTTAAAAGTAAAATAGACTGAAATGTTACGTTTTAATAGAAAGTGTTTTTGGTTGAGTAGTATCTTTGTATATACAAGTAGAGTGTACTTGAGTAATAAAAATTTTAGCTAAAAATTTAGATAACAAGTTATTTAGATAGTACATTATAAGAAGTGCTAAAAGAAAAAAAAAAAAAAAGTAGGAACACATTTGAAAAAAAAATTATTTTAACAAAGACAAATTAGAGAAACGCTCTAATGAGAAAATAATAATAAAGAGGGTTGCATGAAAAAAAAGCTTAAATATGATCACATTTTAAAAAAATTACTTTTATAGGTCATCTAAAAAAAATTATAAGAATTTAGAAAACAAAATACTTTAAGAAGAGCAAATAAGAGATATTATTTAAACAATGCACCTAGAATTGAATAGAAAAACACAAAACAAAAATAAAATAAACAAAAAAAAAGAAATATATTGAAATTAGGGTTATTGGATAGATATTTAAAATACATATTTATTAATTTAGATTAGGGACATATATGTATATACACACATAAATATATGTATATATATATATGTTGGAAAATAGCAATTGGGTGAATAAGAAATTGATGCCCATTAGTGGAGATTAATGGAGGTCATAAACTTTATGTTGTAACACCCAAATGCATGGTTAATTGGTGATTATGAGCTTCATAATCATGAAAAATAGAAGGTTACAATCAATGGTTTAATGGGAGATTATGAGCACCATTATCATAGAATATGGAAGGTTGCAACTGGTGCTTTTATGCACATAAATTCTGAATAAAGGCTCATTATAATTTAGATTGTAACATCTATTTTCTTAAGCTTATATATAGAACACTCCTCCACATGTTTGATATAGATAGATATATAGAATTTGCACTCAAAAAGTCATAGAGGTTTTTTCTTTGATTTCAAGTTCTATCTAGATTTGTTGTAGTCATTTTTGGTGATAGAAAAAAAAACACTGTTTCAAGTTCGCCGGAAACGGTATCTGATAGTGCTTAAGATTTCGTTGCTTGTCGTTGTATCCTGGGAGACAGACGTCTGTTGAATCCTCGTGCACAACCGGAGGGGACGAATCTGTTTTAAGGAAAGTGTGAGCT
>CAMOHE010044729.1:0-48887 GCA_946598075.1 Artocarpus hirsutus
CTTTGGGTTTAAGAAAAATTTAACATTCCATAAACCTTGTATTATCTCTATAGGTAGTAGCTCTTTCTTGAAATTTTAGGATTAGATGAAAATGAATTTTGTAAATTGGTTTATATATTTTAAAAGTAGACATCCTAAGCTTTCGAACGAGCTATTATGAGCCTAAATCGGAGTTATATTTTGTTTTCTATGAATTTTTCAATTCTCGGGTTGGAAACTAGTAAACCTACCAGTGGCAGTATACCACCCGTCCACCTTAAGTAAACCACCCAATAACCCATGTGCAAATTGCAGATAGTGAACCCAACTTTGTTCACCTTCTAATCCCTAATTGTTTTGCAACCTTTCCAAGACCATCCTAAATGATTTATGAATCTTATTAGAAACTAGAATATATAGATTTATACTTAATTCATTTATGGATGTGGTTATATGTTATGCTTTAGTTTTAATTATCTTTATGCACACCTTAGGATCAAGGGTGTGTGGAGCTTACGCTAATTATTCGGAGATTAAAGGATTGTTGAGAAGCTTGGAAGGTAGGGATTCTATTACTCATCTTTTGTGAGGTTTTTATGAAATTTAAATTGATTGTTTTACCACAAGATATATGTATCTATGTTGAACTGCTATTATATGAGAATCACATATGAACTATGACATGAACTCGCCCTGTATTGATTAGCGAGGAACATAATGAATTAACATATGTTGTTATAAGTTAGAGAGCATGGTTAGGAAAATTGATTCTATAAATAATGATGGAACATTGAGAAATGGTGAGACGTGAAGAGGGCGGCGGTTACGTTCTTGGGCACGAATACCCTAAAAGGTAAAATACGGGGAAGGTGATGACGCTTCCTTGGGTCGAAAGTCCCAGAACGCACTGTACAGGAATCAACTTGGTGAGGACTCGGGGCTTGATGTCCCCTCACCGGAATACCCTCAGAATGTTTGGAGGGTGGCCAAGCTCGCCCATTTGGGTTTCGATAAGTGAAGAGTTACTTTATTTAATGTGGATACCTAGGAATAATGATGAATTGTAATATTTGTATATATGTATAAGTGTGAAACTTGATAATGGTTAACTATAGTATCCACGAGATATGATCATAATAAACCTCATAATCCGGTATATGATGTAAATTAACTTACCATGCAGTTTTAATGTGGTAATGAATAAAACCTTAAGGTGAGTAATGGTTTTCCCTACTGAGCATGTTGTTGCTCATTCCCTTATATGTTTATCTTTTCAGGACTCACTAAGTGTGAGGTGGCTACAAGAAAAATAGTTGGAGAAGTTAGATAGCTATATTACGTTGGGATGGCTTTAAATGCAAAGAATGATCTTCATGATAATGTAAGCATCCATTGTTATTTTCTGTGACTGTATTAAGATTTGTTGAGGGTTGAAATGATGATAATGACAGTTGTATATTATTAAAATTTAAAGTGTTACATTAACCTGTGGTTATTTATTTGTTTATGTTTTTATTTTCATTTGAGAGTTTTTATTTAAGTCCCGGGCAATTTACTTTGATGAATTATATTTATTTTGTAATCTTTATTTTATTTAATAAAAACTGTTAACCCCTACTTAGAGGCATTACAGATAACATGATTAGTAATACTGAAAATGGCTCAGATGAAAGAGAAACGCTGTTTAATTTCCAGATAAATGAAACAAGTTTCATTGGAAAAAATTGCAATCAGATTGCACTGAGAACATTTAATAATGACCAAAATTTTCGGAGAAGGAAAAATGGTGAACCAATAGTTGCCCCTTGGTGATATATGCAACATCATAGCATAAAATAACGAGGGCTTGAAGGTCCTTACAGCAACTATTCTTTTAAATATTTGAACACAGGCCAACCATTTGATTTGGAGGATGACAAACACCATTTACTGAAAATGTGCTCACCTCTACCTCCTTCTACCGCATGGCGACACCACCTCATCCACGATCTCTATTACAGCCAATCCATTTCTAGTTAGAGAGGCACATAACTCTAAATCGAAAATGTCAGTTCAATTAAATTATAACTCGTCATGAGCCTGGGTCTCCGTGTCAACAATATCATTGTCCGATCCATCCGATGCCCCAGCTGTTTCGTTACTTTGAGATTGATTCTCTTCAGAAGTTGAGTTGGAAGCTTTTGCTTTTTCCTGACTGCTCTCGCTTTTATCTGTTTCGTTCTTAGCAGGTTTCTGAATTTTAGGCTTTGGCTTTGGTATTCTATTGACGCTGGCAACCTATGCGAAGACCGAGCATACATTAACAAGAATATTAAAAACATAAAAGCTCATATACCTACTAGAGTAATAACATTTTCAATCATATCAATCAGACCTTGTCTTTCAGATCCAACACCTTCAGGTAAACTTCTTCAGATGTGAATGCTGGCGTGGTAAATGCAGGAGTCCTTCAAGAAGAAAGAACAATAATAAACTTTCTATCCCATGGTAATTTAAGAGACACGGAAGGAAGAAATATACAAGTTTGGTTCAGAAAATTGACATATAATCCATGTAGAACTATCCGCAATTACACTTATAGATTATACTTGCATATATTACGAAGAATGTGAATTGCATTAACTTTAGGAAATCGTAAGAAATAAAATAACAATTGAAATTACTCACTTTTGTTGCTCGGCCTCCTCCTCGGTTAACCAGTCCTTCAACTTCTCAGCTTCACTCAGCACCTGAAAAGTTGTCAATGTTAATCATCAAATAATAATAGTAACGACTTTCAAAAAAATAATAATAATAGTAATAAAACCTGGCACACCTGAAAATCAGGAGTGCAAGCACAGTTTGTTCCAGAAGATACAAAATCATAAAAACTGTTAGGGATTTAGTATGATTTACGAGGATACAAAGTCATAAATATTGTTTTGGATTTAGTATGATTTAGCACCTCATCTATTTTCCCTTTGGGCAGCCAAGATTTTTCAGTCTCCCACCTATGTACAATCTGCAGAACAGGGCTCGGATATCAGTACCAAAAAGTAACAATAAAAATCAATAAATTAATATTTCCAGAAAAGGTAAATTAATTTATTCACTGCATTAATGCACTTTGAATGTTGAAGTTAAACGTTAACTTAATTGCACTCTTAAATCACTCAACAACTTTTAGTCACTGGCTAGAAGAAGCAAATAGGTAAAGCAATTACTAACCACACATAGCATTATTGTGGTTGAAATTACATTAACATGGTAAATTACCGGCCACTTGCACTCTTCAGCATTTTTTACTGAAATTTATGTAGAGATGCCAGAATTTCAAAGAACATTGGATCTTTTAATGAGCACTTGTCAACACAATTTCACCCAGAATTACTGTTAAGCCATCTGGTTTATAGGGTAGGACTACATTCAAACCTTTTTTCTACAATGTATTCTCTCACAAAAATTTGAATTTCTGTTCTAATGTTCTGTTCAAACCTATGAATCAAACTTTTTGCCCAAACTTAAGTTATGCAAATTTGAAATAGACCCTTAATATCAATCTTTGATGTGGTTCTAGCTTAAAAAGAGAGAACAAGCGGCAGTCTACAACAAATATTTGATCAAACTAAAGGCATACACTTTACTGGTTTTATGTCTTTAAGTTTTCTTTTTTTTCCCCCCCTTTCAAAAAAGCCCATAAAGGCATGACACTAGTAAAGTGTTCGTCCTTTGCCCAAAGACTCAAGGTCCTGTTAGATTCCTAGGTTTATTGGTATCAAAATTAACATAACAATTGAGAAGAAATTTGTATTAGTGATTTTTTTTTTCTTCGTTAAAAAACTTAAAGAAGAGATTTAAACTTGGAGCCACTGAATTGTTCACTAAGAACATATAAATCAAAAGTCCATATGAAGCGTAAACCATAATACCTCAAATCTAACACCAAGCAATATATGATAAAATGCGTAGTATTAAACATCTACTTTGAACCATATAAAAAATTGGAATTTCTTTGTTACCATTTACCTTTTCTCAAACTGAATTATAATAAACATACATAAATGCATAACAAATTTAAGCAGACACAAAAAAACTTGTGGCCGTAATAGCTCTTTTAAAAATACCTGTTGCAGCTCAGCAAGGTAATTTCTTGCGTGTTCAACTGCTGCTGGCCGGGCAGTAAGCTCTTTCAATCTGCAACCAAAATTTACCCCCAAATTTTAGTTAGGTCGCCCATCCTCGAGTGATTTTAAATTACCACAACTAAATTACTCCCAGCAAAACCAGAATAGCATACCTGAAGAACATGGGGTCACCAATAGCTTTTAACATATCTTGCTGCTCCTGAAACTCTGCTGCAGAAGCATCTTCCCCATCCATATATAGCCATTCTTGCACCTGAGAAAATTTGTTATGCTTTAGTCAACAAATCAAGTGACATCTCAATGAGTAACCTGCCTTAATTGTCACAAAAGAAATTAACCTCATCAAGCTTTCCAGTAAAGGATGTTCGTTCATCACTGGTTGAAATCTTCCCAACCTCCTCGGATGTCTCAAGCTGATACAAAAAGGGAAAAATCTATCAGAGAATGGAGAAATAAGTAAATTGTCTGTCAAAAGCAAAAGATGAATGATAAACAAAACACCTTAGATTAGCCCTGCCAAACAAAAGAAAAAGTAAAATATACATAGATGACTCAAAATCTTAGGAACGTTTTAGACTCCTACCTTTTCTTTAGTGTCGTATATGTATCCTTCCAAAGTATTTTTCAATTCTGCAGTTTTTCTTCGCTCTGCATCCTTTTTGTCTAATGCTTCTAACTTACGTTTAGCTTCAGCAAGAGATTCTTTTGGAAGAGACATTGCAGGACCCACTGTCTTTTCGACAATCTACATGTCATGAAATTAAAGTCAGCACAAAAGGAAAATCATGACAACAAAAAATTAAAACTAGGTAACTAAATTCAGAAATGATAAAAGCTTCAGATGTAGAAAAGCTATCCGGGGTTGTAAACTTTTACCTTCAATGGAATCCTGAAGGTTCGCTTTTTTAGCTTTTTTTCAGTAGCAGGTTCTGCAGCATTCTGGTCTTCTGTGCTAGAATTTGTTGAGTTAGTAGTTCCAGCATCTTCAACATGCAAATTGGCATTGCTTTCTTCTGAAATTTTCTTAGCACCAACTTCAAGAGTTATGTTGGAAGAAGCAGTAGTTGAGTTCTCAACTGTCAGATTCTTTTTTGGAACTTCTACCCAATCTGTTATTTCAATAACAGCGTCAGCCCGATCCAAGGAGAGAATTCCACTTCTACTCAAAGAGAAGTGCAGATTTGCCTTGATGGGGGATGACAAATTCCGAGATGCATACCTAAATAAAATAGCATAGACAGAAACACAAAACCACTTTAGAGCTTACTCAATGTTAAACACAAAACCACTTTAAAATTTACTCAATGTTTAAGTGATGATACAGTTACAATTCTTTACAGGATTGAAGTAGAATTCACAACCACAATAGACATGAAGAATTTTATAATCTTACTTCTCGCTAGTATCTGCCAAACCAGACACAGAATACTGAGCAAATATAGGCGAGGTTACACCAGGTGGTAGAAGATCTTCGCTCCCATAAGCCAGTGAAACTCCAAAATCTTTGTAATGAATAATGGATCTGAACATCTATCATAAAAAAAATAAATAAATACATGATTACTTGATAATGATGTAGTTAAGCCACAATTGCTACAGAATAACTATAGGGTGCCGTATATTACCTTGCTGGGTAACTTTTTCATTCTTGGTACAAGTAATTGTCTAGTGCTTTCATCTTTCAAAAGCTCAGGGCCATCTAATTCAACTGCAAAATTGTAGGGAGAGCCATCAATCATACCGAGCTTGCGGTTCAATTTGATTCCATCACTTAAATTGGCAGCATGTAGTGCTGCACCAAGAACTATAGCTTCATCAGCATCAAGATGTTTATCCAACTCTTTCCTTCCAAGAAAATCCTGAAGCTTAGCCTGTCACAATAGAGGCAAAGGATTCCAGTCAATCTTCTCAAATCTCACGGATAAATGGATTTGTCTTAAATCTGCAATAGCATACAATGATCTCTGCTTGGTACATTTTTTATTTACTTGAAAAATCAGTGTGAAGCAAAAATAGCTGTCAGTTACAAAAGATTAATAGTATGATTATAGCGTGAGAGTAGTACAGATCAATACAAGAGAAATAAGACAAACTACCTGCAACTTTGGCACTCTTGTAGCACCTCCTATCAACTCGACTGCATATATCTCATCAACAGTTAGGTTAGAATACTTAAGAACTTCTTTCACAGGGCCAAGAGATTGTTCCCAAAGATCTCGACAGAGCTCTTCAAACTTTTCACGGGAGATAGTGCTCCTAGAAAATGGTAAATCTCAGATGAGAAAAAATATCACTCACACTTTTCACCCACAATGAATATTCATACACCATACCTTTTAAATTAAAAAAATAAAATAAAATAAAACCACAAACATGAAGGAATAGCACAAGTACAATGGTACAGACATTTTTTCACATCATTCTTGTGACACTTTGTTTATAACATAAGATCCTCACATTGCAGGATACAAGAATAATATAAATCTACAATGCTGTTAGAGAATTAATTCTCTTATCATGGAGATCATTCTGTCAGCTATTTATAACTTTTAGATAGATGATGTTAAAATATCAAACCTGAAGTCCCGATCATCAAAAAGTGATTCAACTGATATTGGCGCCATTGTGTTGGCACTTAGAATTTCCTTTGTTCGTTTGACTTGTTTCTTCAATTTAGCCATTGCCTTGGGAGACTTCCTCACATCAACCCCATTGCCAACTTGCTTGTTGAACTCATCTGCAAAGTACTCAACCAATCTTAACTCCATATCTTGACCCCCAAGTTCTGGATTCCATCTGACATCCTTAACCTGCACTTGTCATATGTTAACTTATAAGCTTCTCTTGCTTGCAATGTTGACTCATGAGCTTAGTAGCGTGCAAAAGTCCCACGACAAATATATCTTTATAAAGTATATCACAATTCATAATTTTTTATTGCCAGAACTCGGATGGCTAAGTGGTAAGGATGAAGATCAAAGTGGAAAGCTACAAGAAACCTTAAAACTAAAGAATGGTTTTCCATTAACACCAAGAAACATAGAAAAATGTACTATTAACGAACAAAAAAAGTCCACTAATGCAAATTTCTTTCCTGACGCATGCTATATTACCTATAAATTTGTGATATAAATCCCTCATTAAAGAAACTTTATGCAAAACCAACTCTTACTTATCAACAAACCATGTAGCTCCAAGAAACAAAAATGACTTTACTTGATTTTTTTTTCCATGCAGCATGCAAATAAAACACTCAAGTACCAAGATAGAAACTCAGTTGACGTAAGCAATCACAGCAACCACAAATTTCAGTCATAAATAGCAACACAAATGGCGCAGAAGCTTACCTGAAACTGATTGACTGAGACAGTTTTTCCAAACTCCTTGGTCTTATATGCCGAGAAATACACAAGGGCTGCATAAGTGCTGCTGGAGCCCATATCATAGAAAATAACATGTCTTGACTCGTCTGAGAAATCTTTGTCAATCCCAAACTGTAAAGCCGCACCGGAATGCTCATTTATCAATGAAAGCACATTAATCCCCGCCAACTGTGCAGCCTGAAGCAACCCCTTTCGCTCTGCTTGGCCAAAGTATGGCGGCACCGTAATCACAGCATCCTTAACAGGAACCTTCGCGTGAAACTCGGCTAAATTAGCGGCATAACCCAAAATCATAGCCAACAATTCCTCCACGGAATAATCGCCCACATTGTCATCAACTGTAAAATTCGCAATTCCCCTCGAATCTTCCTTAATATCAAACGGCAAGTACAATGAATCTACAAACTTCTTGGTGTAATTAAAAGGTTTCCCTAGCAAGTCCCTGAGCTGGGAATAGACTTTGTCCGGATACCGGGCGACAAGTCCGGCAGCTTCTTCACCGTTAAGACGGCTACCGGACTGAAATGCGACAATGGCCGGCGACTTGCGCTTCGACATTTCATTGATCGCGATCGAAATCGGGCTCTGCCCGGGTTTTAGGTTCACTACCGCAACTTTCAGCGATTCTGAACCTAGATCTATGCTCATAACCGCGGATTGCGACGGAGACACAACAAGGCAAAAAACAGACACCAACAAACCCAGCTTAAACAACATCGAAGCCATCCTAAAACTGCTTTATCAAGCCCTAGGACTACACAATTTATCTGTATTGCCAAAGAAAAAAAAATCATCAAGAGGCAGAAAAATAAATCAAACGAATTCGATAGTTTCAGCAATTATTCAATTCATGAATAAGAAGCAAGAAAATAGCGCTCTGAAAGACATTAACTACGCTAAAAAACCTGCCAAAATTCAAACTTGGATTTTCATTTTCCTTTGCAACGTAACCATGAATAAAGCTTGAGCAATGCTTTATTTATTTCCGACAGAATCTAGAGAGAGAAAGAGAGTTAGACAGGGAAAGAGAGTGACCAGTGATGTGCAGATCGCATTCTCCAGAAGAGAAGTCTGTGCGTGAAGAGATTTTCTGTCTGGTGTTTGGATTGACGTGAAACGTAACGAGAGGGAAAAGAAAAAGGAGAAACTTTCCCGGAAACACGACACAAGCTCGAGAAAATACTCCGTTTTCTTGATGGGTGGGTACCGGGCAACGCTGACGTGGACATACAAATGCAGAAGTGGCCAATGGTAGAGTTACAACTGGCAGAAGGTACACGTGGTGACACTGAGATGCTCTGCCGTGCTGTGCTCGTGTTGTCAGGTCCATGGAAATTACATTCGGTCGGGGTTGGCTGACTTCTTGACTTGGTGCGATGCAGCCGGGCTGTGAATTTCAGTTTTGCCTACGGAGTGAATCACTGGGCATGAAATCAGTCGTACCAAATACAGCTTCTGATTTATGAAAGTGATTATATTTGCAGCCCAAAAATTCATTGATGCCTCCACCAATTCATAATTTATGTTTATTATAATTTTACTCTGTGTTAAAATTACATTAAAAGACACCATATATCCACATGTTAACTATAAATGGAAACTGTATTATTTTCAAAGAAACAAGAGTATACACCAGCATTAACTATAATTAAAAGTAATTTTCAAATTAATAACATTATAATATGTTATGTAGACTTAGCTATACGGGCTTCATAATTCTATATGGTTCGAGAGTACAGCTCTAAGCTTTTAGTGAAGTAGCGTTAGAGTTGATAATTATGAAATGTATATCTAGGATATTGGGTTTCATAATTATTAGGAGCTTGAACTATATAAGTCCATCAGATTCCCTTTGCTAGCTCATAAAAATTTTTTAACGATACGGCGTGCCTTTTCAATAATTAGTGACTTGTGTCATATTATTAGATTGGCTGAAAATTCAATAGGATTAGATAATTCATGTATGTTTATCAGTTGAATTAATTTTGTGAAAATTCATTCAAGGTAAACTTGTTGAATTATCAAGATCAAATAATTCATGTCTGTTTATCGGTAGGATTAATTTTGAATAAATTAATTTAAGATAAACTTGTTAAATTATCAGTAATATTTATTTTTCTAGAGATTATCTAGATATGATAGTTTTAATCAGATAACTTCTTTGTTGGGTTATTTGAATTAAAACTGAGGCTCTATCCTAAGAATCTCGGGTGAAAAATAAAGATTAACATAGATCATTTATCATAAGTTCAGCCTACCAATAGAGAAAGTTCGGCATGTTGATCTGCCAGTTTGGTCTGCTAAACGAGCAATAAATAAATCACGTATTTTCACACAGATTTTATTAAATATTGTTCCTGATTGATCTTGATTCGAATTTTTGAGACCTTATCTAATGAAGACTAACTCTTGAGCCCAACCTCTATAAAAAGGGGAGTGAGTTTTATTGTTATTTAAATCAATTGGGAAATCTAGAGTGAGACTCTGCCAATGAGACTTTAAAACTCCCCGGAAAGCTGTTGTTTACAAATCACAAACTATAGCTTCGGGTATTTCTTAATTGGTTGGAAGGAAAGCCACCTGTGGAAGAGCTGTATGAATGTGCCCACACACACACCGGTCATGGATAGAGAATAGCAAAGAAGACTAGTTGGTTGAAGCTCTTCTAGAATGTTACTTCTTTTCATGGATAGTAGAGCTTTTCGACAAACAAGGTTAGTAAGATCTAGTTAATTTATGCATATAGCGTGTCAAACTTGTGTTTTAGAAAATACTCTAATATAAAAATTTTAAAATTCTATTGCGTACTGTTTTTCCAACAGTTGGTATTAGAGGCATGGTTTTTACATAAATTTGCATGTTAGTGATCATGCTCTATGATTAAAATTATGTGATCTTGATCTTTCCTATACTTGAATTTTTTTTTAAATAGTTGGCACTCGAGGTTTCTATATTTATATGTCGTCATTGATTTTATGGTGAATGTTTATTAATTAATTATGGTTAATTAAGTTATTATTTAATTATTAATTAATTAATTAATTAATTTATACCATTTATGGTTTCTTAGATGTTAGAATGTGTATCTAGGCTTTTCATGTAATTAGATAGTAGACTATCATCTCTATCTAGAAATTATTATTTAATTTTAAATTTGTAAAAATTTTGTAATTAAATAATCAATCAGAGAAGACGGATCTAGAAGATGGATGATGGCGTTTGGTAACGCCCCAAAATGTTTCTCTTAAACGACGGATGTATGTAGTTTTAAAAAGTTGTCGTATCCACAAGGAGGTGAAAAATTTATAACTCGAGAGATTGTTTAAAATAAACGTTCAAAAAGGCAAGCGGTATTTCAAAACAAAGTTTAAAATAAAAGAAATATTTTTATAGTTTTTTTTTAATTCAAAGTTTAAAACACAAAATTAAAACGATGAAGCTTAGAGAATGTCTTATATGTTTCATAATTGGTATAAAATTTTAACTCTAATTAATAATTATTTGAAGCATTTGATTTATTATCTTTTTTCTCGTTAATTGCAAGCATTTTTACTATTTTTATAAGTCAACTGAAAGCGACAATATAGCAAGCCATAATGCATTAAGGGTCTTCCTATAAAAAGTAGCAAAATAATCATCTCTCACTAATGATATGGTGCACTAATTATGAAAATTATAACCGCTGTCACTACAATATAATTAATATAATTTTAAGATAGAAAAGATAATAACAAACCAAAATTAATATATTTTTATGGAATAAATTATTGCATTAATTCCAGCAACACTCGTCTTATTAAATGGTTTAAAAATACACTATACCATGCTCTGTCTATAATAAATCAAGAATTACCAAGATTTACTATGCCAGTCGATGTCTATAATGCAAAAAAAACCCAACTTAATAAACGAGCATGACTTCAATATTATTAATATTAATTACGCAACACAATTAAGTTACATAAAGAAAGCATGACTGAATTTATGCAAGAGTTGGGCAGTATAACAATATTAATCATAATTATTAAAAACATAGAAATATAATTTATTCTATAAAAATATAAGCATTACAAAGTAGATATAGAGTCAAAATCCATACTAGAGTACTAAGCATACAAGATCATTTTTCTACCTCACCAGACTCTTTACACTAATTTAGACATTATTTTATTATTTTTATCTAAGGGGATAACTCAGCAGATAAAACAAAGGAAGAGAATGGAGAAAGAAAAGGAGAAGGCCCGAAGGCCTTTTGATGGTGCCGAGCAGAGACTTTGGCTCGGTATTTATAGAGGCCGAAGAGTTACTATTAGAATTTTTTTTAATATTTTTTTTAATGTGGTTTTGTTGCAAACGGATCAAAATGATCCAAATTTGTCAACTTCCTTTTTTCTCTTTTCTCCGCGTTGGATTTGCGCCTCTAGGAGGCAAATTTAAGTTTGTAATCTGCTATGGCGCAAAGGCAAAATGTACGGATAAGGCGTGACCTGGATTGTTAAAATGGCGATCCAAAGGCTAAAATGCGTTGAAGGAAGTGGGACCAGTGGGACCACAAATGCAGACTGTCAGATCGGTCAAGGACAACCCATCCAACGACTACCAAGACGTGCACACATGAACTAGCCCACATACAATCCGTTGCAGCCTGAACCACTCTTTGACGCGTGTGAAAATTGTCAGCGCATGTTGTGCATGTGCCAATCCCAAATAGACACACGGAGCGCACTACTGACGCAACGCTGACACAACGGATGACGTGCTGACACGCATCCCTCTCTTGGATGGTTGACATCGATTAGGCGGCTCATCAGACACTCCATATTTTGCTACGTGTCCTCCATATCCAAATTCAAATTTTTAATTGGTTTTGATGCATTTGATGTCTGATTTTATCCGTTTTGGTGTCGTTTTGCTTTGTTTTTCCTTCAGATTTCAAATCTAAAATTTACAAACATACTAAAATTAATTATTTTACAAACAAAATATTTACAAAAATATTAAAAATATTTATTTTACATTAAAATACACAAAAATAATCACAAACTCTAAAAATTTCCAGTCTTTTCAATTTGGCACAGATATAATTCTTAAGACTTGAAAATATTTTTAAAAATTACTAAAAATATAATAGAATATATTTACAAACTCAAAACATACTATCAAATACAGTAAAAGTCAAAATAAAAAAACCGTACGTTATTCTTACGGTTTTAATTATTTACAAACTAAACATACATTTAACATACTGAAATGATTCTAAAAATTACCAAAAGTATTATTAAACATAAAAACACACTAAAAACACATTTTTAAACACATTTACATATTAAGACACAAAAATACTTATTAACACAAAACTGCTATTAATGAGAGGATTTAATGAGAAATAAAAGTATAAACAAATGATTTAAGCCTTAGAAAATGTACACTTTTGCATTCTCATCACACCACAGGTATTCTTGAGTCTCTAATTTTATGCTTTTGATTTGTTGAAAATAAAACTGATATATTTTATTAAAAAATGTAATTTCAAAAAAGTATGATTTTTGCTCGGTTGGCGTGTCAAACCTCTGGGTCTAGCAGGCCAAACTTTCAGGTTCGGCAAGCTGTCCGTGGGGCAAAAATCTGATGGCTCTAGTGATAGGCAAAACTTTTAGTTTGGTAGGCTGGTCAATCATGAGTGGTAGGCTGATCTGTAAAGTTCGATAGGCCAGAGGGTTTTGACCAGCAGGCCGATCACAAAGATCAACAAGCCGGCAGAAAGCTGTAAATTTATCAAAAAAGGTGCCTTTTTTGATACAGTTTTGATTTTATTTTTGGAAAAATTTTGAGAAACATTAAATTTGGATATGATCGAAAATATAGAGTTTTTGATCTATGTAGGATTAAAGACTTGAAGATGGACTTTACATGACGAAGGATACAATTTGAAGATTCAAGGATGAAGAATCAATGATATGTTTTGATTATTCTCTTGTAATCTTCGTTTTCTTTTCTCTAGGGTGGAACTATGATATTACGATTATTTATTATTATTTTTCTTGTGGCTTTGCTTGATTGCTTTGCTTGTCTACATTATAATATGATTTGCCATGTAGATTGATAACATGTCATATAGAATAAGGAGTGTCTTTCATTAAAACTTGTTCATGCATATTTATAAAATAAAACCTTAATTTCAAAAGAATGAGTGGGAGAAGATTTTCAAAGAGAGGACCTATGGCCTCCATCGTTGATCTATAGGTAACACATGGTGGTTTCAACCCCTGGAAAGGGACTTCATCATGTACCGGCTTGGATTTCCAAGAGGATAAGGTATTTTAGCATAATTTATAGTTGCACACCCCTGGGTGGTAATTATAAATCATGGATAAAATATTGAAATGATGGTTATATGCTTATGTTAATTTTATTATTAATCTCCCATAGGAGCTTTGTTAATAAAATTGATGGCCAAAGAAACGATTATTAATATATGCTGAATCATATGGGTCGTGGATGGCATATATTAATCAAGAAGGGATCCATGTTCCTGATTGAGTTTGGCAAGACTCCCCTAGAGCTTGTTGAATTCTGAGTTGGGAATTTTTGTGGTAAGGTTATGATATTTTCAAGGTTTTAATACATAAACACATTCGTATGCTTTATATGATTGTGTTGTCTTACTAAATTATTATGATATGTTTGCTTATGTTTGATTTATGATTCTTTATTGTAGATTAAAAATGTCTAAAAACGCTTTATCATCGATACTTAACAACAACTAATTAACCAGTGAGAACTATAATGATTGGAAACGGAACCTAAACATTGTCCTGACCTTTAAGAAACTAAAATTTGTGCTGATGACACCTTGTTCTCCAGAGCCTATGGGAGATTCCACCAACAATCAAATTCAAGCATATGATCGTTGGAAAGATGCCAATGATGAAGCCCGCTGCTATGTTATGACTCACATGAATAACATGCTGTAGGCTTAATATGAGGATTATGAGACTACTAGGAAGATCTTGGATAATCTGGAAGACATGTTTAAAGGCCAGGCCTTAACAAAGCAGCAAGGGGTACTTCGAAAACTCTTGAACTGCAAGCAAAGACCAGGGACGTCTGTAAAGGAGCACATGATGTTAGTCATGGGTTACCTCGTTGAGGCTCGACCAATGGTGTAATGCCCACCATTTTCTTATGTAGACATTATGTTAATTTAATGTTAGAATGAGATATTTTAGCGTTATTATTATTTATGTTAAGTAAATTAAGTTTTTATTTAGTAATGTCGCAAGTGATGGCCATGTGGGATCGATGTGCTCAGGATGTTCATTTAAAAGTGATAATAAGCTTAAAGTATTTATCGTTTTTTTAAGAGTTTCAACTTGCTTTAAATTTATAATCTTTACAATGCTCTAGAGCTATGTATGCCCTCAAGTTATATTCTTAATGATGACATGGATTTTGTTTCATATTTTCTTATTTTTATAATATTAATGATGTCATGATAATTACATATTTAGTATTTTTTTTATTATAATGGCGTTAAGAGATTGGATAATATAAAGTGTTTAAAAGAATAATGTAAAAATTAATATTTTTAGGGTTATGGGAGTAAAAACTATTATTGTATATAAGTAATTATGTATTAAAATTGTATTATATTATATTATATTATAATATATTTATATTATATTATATTATATATATTATGGTTATAATATATAAGTAGATGTAAACGTAAAAGTTAAATAAATATACATATATTTAAATATAAAAAACGACAAAGTTGCTGTGCAAAAAGAAACGAAAAAAAGAAAAAAAAGAGAGATTCCAAGTGAAAAAAAAAGTTTCTTAGGGTTTTAGTCCACACATAAAATCCATATAAAGGCCTCCTAATAGTAACCCTAGACTCACACTTTATTCTTTCCCTATTGATTACCTTCATGATTGGTTTTCTTTTACATCAAGATTTTTAATCTCCCTAATTGCGTTCATCTTGGTAAGTGTGTCAATCATTTAAAAAGTTTGTTTGATGTTTTGGTTTATTATGTTAGTATTAGAATTATTATTATCATCATATAGATTCTTTTATCGTATGTATTTTATGTCAATTGGTGATTGCAAAGAGTTGATGATTTAGTTTTTTTGATTAACTTCTCATTAAACCCTAGATTGAAAATATCATAGATTTTCATATTTTTGTTATATAGATCTTTATGGGTATATTTTATTATCAATTAGTATCATGTTAATTATGTGTTTACAATTTTAATTGAGGTTTTATTGGGTTACGGATTTGTATTGAATTTTTTTTAATGCCTTATGCCTACTTTTCATGTAAACACCTGATAGCCCTCGTGTTTTAGTTTTTTTTTATTCTATATTGCTCTATTCATATTTTTCTTATATTTTTTCCCAAATCTAGACATTTAAGCTTTCGTTTGGCTTTTGAATTGCTTGAATCGGAGTTTTCGTTAAATAGTTATGATTTTTCGAATTTGACCTTAAAAGCTTTGTAGTTTTACATGGACTTGAAATTTAGATTGAATTTTGAGGACTTTTTTTTCATGCAAATTATTATCAAAATATGCTTATAATATAAGAAATTCTTTTTTCTAAATCTAGTTTTTAATGCCACTGGTTTTAACTAATTTAATGTTAAGATGAAATTATCATAAATTTTTAAGTAAATAAAGGTCATTTTGCCTACTTTTGGGAATTATGCCCTAAGTTTATAAATTGTGATTTTGTGCTTCTTAATGTTATTGCATGATAAGATGATATTCAATGATAGTATGAGATGTTTATAGGTTGTCATAAAAAATATAAGGTCAAAGTAATTTTATTTTAATGATTTGAGTATAATGATCGTGTATTGCTCACTACTTCAGGTATTTAGGGTTTCTTTTGTTTTTGAATTCTAATGCATGTTTTGAATTGTTGAAAATTTATTTGAAGCTAATTTTTGGATATGTTATAATTTCAGGTGCTTATTACATGCAAGATTTTTATGAAATTATTGTGTGATATAGATAATGTATTATATGAATATTTGTTAGGGTTGCTCACTGTTTTGTGTTGCTAGCAGATTTTATGTTATGAATTTAATGACTTATTTTATTTATCTAATGGAAATTTTATTTCTAGAGAAAAATCTGAGCATTATATATATATATATATATATTAACTTTATTCTTGTAAATTTTTGTACTCTAATTGAGTGTAAATTGAAAGATATAGGGTTATGAATCCTTAAAGATTAGACAGTTTTTATTATTAATAAATTTACTTGAATGTTTTAAAAATTAGATAAGATATTTTGGATTAATATTTTCAAGAGAAGAAAATTTAAGTGATGTTTATATATGATAGCTATGTCATGGAATAATTCTTACACTTTATTCATGCTTATAAGTTGAGATTAATTTCTCGAAGTCGTTAAAGATTAAGTTTTCTATCTTTATGTTTCTTCACTTTAAGTGTATGTTTATGACTCAAAGATACTTTTTTTTTTGTTAAGAATGATATATGATGATGTAAAATAGTATTAAATGATATTATGAAGAGGAATATTAATTTTATGTATTATATGAATGATTGACATGAACACTCTAAAGGACGAGCACACCGAAAACCGTAACAACATTACCCAAGTTAAGGTTTAGTAAGCAAACAAGACAAGTAAGTACATTCTCACCTGCAACATGATAAAAGTTTATGAAAATGTTTTGAGAACATGTTTTATGATAATTTTCAAGTTTGTTTTTACATATTGTCTTCTCATAAAAGCTCTTGTTACAACAAGAAGGTTTAAAAGATGTTTTAATGACGATGTATGTTAAAGCTTATATATATATATATATATATGTATCACTTAATAAAGTGTTATATGCCCTATGTCCATGTTTATGTTTATGATGTCCCAAAGGTTAGACTTGTCATGTTTGGTTTAGGATTAGCTACCCGACTCCTCTCATGATGGTGTGCCTATGATGTTTATGTTTATGGTACAAAACTTGAGCCCCTAAAGATAAAATAAATGATGTTTTAATGTGGAAGTGTAAATGTAAAGATATGTTCTATATAAACTTGTGCCTCGTGCACTATTATGAATGATTATGATATTATGTAATGATTTTTAAGAAATAATTTATGTTGTGAGATAAGAAAGTGTACTTACTAAGTTTATGCTTACTTAGTTTTATATCATGTTGCAGACGGCAAGAACAAGAAGAAGAAAAAAAAGAACCTGAAGAAGCTCAAGTGCTTCTTCTACGGGAAGGTTGGACACATTAAGAATAATTGTAAGGACATCCTTTCCTGAGGAGGTAGGTGTGATTTTTTATATTTAGAAACTTGTTTGGTTAAGAAATCAATTGACATTTAGGTCATAGATTCTGAAGCAACTAATCAGGTTTGTGTTTCTCTATAGGGGTTCAAAGAAATGAGAAGTCTGCTGTATGAAGACTTCACACTTCGGATAAGCTATGGATCATTGGTCTTAGCTGAAGCAGTGGGAGACTCCATCTATATTTTGATAATTATAGGAATTTAATTTTACGAGATTGTTTTTATGTTCCTAAATTTAAAAGGAATTTAATTTCTATAGCTTGTTTATTTAAATACTCCTATTTAGTTTCTTTTAATAATAAAGTGGTGATTCACAAAAACAAATCTTTTATTTGTTCTAGATGGATGCAAAATAATCTATATCTTATCAAACAAAAGATGGACTTACTGCTTAATGCTGAGATAAATGATAATAACTCTAAATGACTTAAAACTTCCCACTCTAAAAAGACTTATCTTTGGCATTTGTGACTTGGACATATTAACCTGAATAGGATTTAAAGGTTGGTAAGGGATGGACCTTTAAGTCACTTAAAGGTGGAATCTATACCACAATGTGAATCTTGCTTGGAGGATAAAATGACCAAAAGACCATTTGGGTCTAAGGGCCATAGGTTTGAAGGGGTTCTAGAACTTGTGCATAGTAATGTTTGTGGACCATTGAACATCCAGGCATGAGGAGGGTATGAGTACTTCGTCACTTTTATTGATGATTAATCAAGGTATGGGTATGTGTACCTAATGCACAACAAAAGTGAAACTTATGACAAGTTCAGGGAGATTTAGGCTAAAGTGGAAAAGCAATTGGGTAAACCCATAAAAGTACTTTGATTCGATCGAGGTGGTGAATACCTTTCTGATGAGTTCTTAGGACACTTATTAGAGAATGAGATTTTATCTCATTTGACTGCACTGGACACTCTAGAGCAGAATGGCATAGCAGAAAAATGAAATAAGACTTTATTAGACATGGTCAGGTCCATGATGAGTTATTCATCATTGCCTTTGTCCTTTTGGGATATGCACTACAAAACCGCATGTTATCTTTTGAACAATGTGCCTTCAAAATCAATTTCTAAAACTCCTCACACATTGTAGACGAATAGGAAGACATCCTTCAACCATATTCGTATATGGGGATGTCCGGCTCATGTCTTGTTTAGGGATGCAAATAAGTTGGAAGCATGTTTAGAAGTTTGTGTGTTTGTAGGATATCCAAAATGGATTAAACGAGGTTATTTTTATAACCCAAAGGAAAATAAAGTCATAATTTCAACTAATGCAACTTTCATTCAGGAGAGTTACATGGATGACTTTAAGCTTCAAAGCAAAGTGGTGCTTGAGGAGTTGGTGAGTAATTCGATCACTTTAGAGGTTCTGACTGAAACCGTTCCAATTAGTGTAGAAAACCAAACGAACCCGAACAACAACCTAAGGGGCTTCGGAGTAGTGGGAGGATCGAGCGTCAACCTGAGAGGTATATGTTCAATGGTGAGGCTTTCTTGGCTTAATCGGATGAACATGACAAAGATCCTTACACTTAAACAGAGGCTATGGAAGATGTTGATTTGAAACTCTAGATAGAGGCCATGAACATAAAGATGAAGTCTATGGAGACTAATCGGGTTTGGAAGCTTGTGGATCTTCTCGAAAGAGTAAAACCAATATGGTGTAAGTGGATCTACAAAAGGAAAGAGGAGTGGATGGAAAGGTCGAAACCTTTAAGGCTAGACTAGTAGCTAAGAGATACACGCAACAGGAAGGGATCAATTACGAGGAAACCTTTTGCCTATAGCTATGCTTAAGTCTATCTGGATTTTCTTGTCCATAGCTTGTAACACCCAGTTTTTCTATTTAATATGAAATTAGAAAAGTTTGACGTTAGAATTAATAACAGTGATATTTTTACTAATATGTTATTTAGTGATGCTATAGGTGACACCGACGATGGGTTCAATGTGCTAAGAAAGATTCATGCCAATTATGTAAAGATTATAGTTATTCTATGATATAATAATGTGATGATATATTTTGTTTTGTTTTAATTGAATAGAGTATAATAAGAATAAATTAATTAATTGAATTGTTTTATTTAAAATATATTTATATATATAAGAATATATCAATTTATAACTTAAATTACATATATATAATATATTATATGAGTAACTTTTTTTATGTTATCTGTAAGGTATAAATATAATAGCATATACATTGAGGGGCTTGGGCTTTAGGCCTGCGGCAAGGCGGCTGCGGAAAGAAAAAAAAAAGTAAACGTGGAAAAAAAAACTGAATTAGAGTAGGATTAGGGTTTTAGTCTCCACATAAAAACTATATAAAGACCTCCTATCAGTAACTTTATACTTATTCTTCATTCCTTCCTCATTGATTGACTTTATGCTTGGTTTTCTTTGGCTTTATCAAGATTTCTAGTCTCCATAATTTCATTCATCTTGGTAAGTGTATCGATTATTTAGTATGATTGTTTGATGTTTTGGTTTCTTATGTTAGTATTAGAATTTTTATTATCATCATGTGGATTCTTTTATTATATGTATTTCATGTCAATTAGTGATTGAAAAGAGTTGAAGATGTGGTTGTTTTGACTAATCTCCCATGAAACCCTAGATTAGAGATATCATATATTTTTTATATTTTTGCTATGTAGATCTTTATGGGTGTATTTTATTATCAATTAGCACTATGTTAATTATGTGTTTACAATTTTAATTGAGGTTTTATTAGGTTATGGATTGGTATTGAAATTTTTTTTATGCCTTATGCATGCTGTTCAAACAACTACCCGATAGCCATCGTGTTTCAATAATTTTCGAGACTGTATTGCTCTGTTTATATTTTTCTTATATTTTTCCCAAATACTAGACATCTTAAGCTTTCTTTTGGTTTTTTAATCACTTGAATCGGAGCTTTCTTTAAATAGTTATGATTTTTTGAATTTGACCCTAAAAGCTGTGCAATATACACGGACCTGAAATTTAGACTGACTTTCGAGGGCTTTTTCTTCATGAAAATTATTGTCAAAATATGCGTATAATATATCAAATTCTTTTTTTTTGAGTCTAGTTTTTAATGCCACTAGATTTAGCTGATTTGAAGTTAAGATGAAATTATTATGAATTTGTAAGTGAAAAAAGGTCATTCTGCCTACTTTTGAAAATTTTGCCCTAGGTTCATAAATTGTGATTTTGTGCTTCTTGATGTTATTACGTGATGAGGAGATGTTTAATGTTAGTATGAGATATTTATATGTTGTTAATAGTATTATTAGTAACTTATGGTCAATATGAATGTTTGACATGAACTCTTCAAAGAAGCGAGCACACCAAAGACCTAAGTCGTCTTGTCACCTATTATAGAAGGTTGAGTAAGTTTAGAGATTAGGTAAGTATATCTCTCACCTGCAATATGATTGTTCAAAATTAAAAAGATTGATGTTGATGATATGTTATGAAGATGTTTTATGATGATGATTTTTAATAATAAGGAAATTGATGAAAAACGATGAAAGATGATGTTATTTTTACCTCATTATTCTATTTGATGGAAACCTTTTTATGAAAACCTATATATATATGTGTTATCTATATTGATGTTTTAAAAAAGGCGTTGTACATTTGATGGATTGATGGTGATGATGGGGTCTGGTGAGCGGACCGATCGATGAGCGGTCGCTTCATCTTTGTCACCGTTGGTTTAGGGGTCGCTACCTCACTCTTTCGTAGCTAGCGCGCTATGACGATGACGATACAATGCCAGGGCCCTACTATATGATATTTTGAAGTATTACTATATATTATTTTAAAAAGAAAATATATTTATTCAATGAAGAGCTTATTTTATTAAAACATTGTTATTTGATGAAAATGTTTTGTGAGAGTTAAGGTGTACTTACTAAGTATTATGCTTACTAGATGTTTGTCATATTGCAGCTAGAAACATGAATTAGGTATGAGGATGGAGGAGCTCGATGCGGGTGTGTGCATGGTGGCAGAAACAGAATATCGGAGCAACGCATCCTGTGTTAACGATGATTTAACTTTTATTCAATTGTTTACAATTTCGCAGATTTTAGTTTTTCAATTATTTTATGAGATTTCGCAAGTTAAAGCTATTTTATTAAGTTTAATGTTTTTGATAATGTTGCAACTATATTTTTATTTTTAGATGAAGTTATTTGATTTGATTAAAAAGTCTTGTTTTTAAAAAAACAAAAATTTTAAGCTATTTCATATTACTTTGATTATTCAAATTCTATAAAATTCTATTTTATTATAAATAATAGATGTTATGAGATGGTAATTGTGATGTCTCATAAGGCGGCGTTACAGATATGGTATCAAAGCGGTTTTCGAATTCCGTCATGCCATCGCCATGCATTCATACTGGCATCCTCCAAGTTAGTTGTTCTTCCTATAACTTAGATAATAAGTGATATTATATTTGATTTGACGACTAATAGACAATAGGGCTACATGAGGAAAGGATAAGCATGTAGATAGACCCCGGATGAATTATGACAGAGATTCACAACGTCACTACCATCTGGAGAAGTCATGATGTCTACTCATTGGCTACGTGCAGTGCTGATGAAAATTGTTGATAGAGAGCATTATAGTGATATGGTAGTACTCGCCATGTACGACTATGATGTGATCCTAGGGATAGATTTCTTAGACAAGTAAAATGCATCCATTGAATGCCACAAATGACGAGTTGAGTTTAGACCTAAAGGTGAAGAATGGTTTGAGTTTGTTGGTGAACTGAAGAAGAAGACAAAGATCTTTCTGTCTACAGCGAAGGCTCAAAAAATGTTAGCCAATGGATGTATGGGCTTCCTAGCTAACATAGTTGACAAGAAAAAGGAAGAAAAGCTAAAGATTGATGATGTGCCAGTTGTTAGTGAATTCAAAGAGGTGTTGCCTGATGATTTACTAGGGTTACCACTTGAGAGGGAGATTGAATTTGGGATTGAACTTGTGCCTGGTACGGGGTCTATCTCAAAAGCGCCATATCGAATGGCACCTATAGAGTTGAAAGAATTACATGAGTAGTTGAAAGTGCTTCTTGAGAAAGGATTTATTCGACCAAGCCATTCACCGTAGGGATCACCAGTATTATTTGTAAAGAAGAAGGATGGGTCGATGAGGCTTTGCATAGACTATCGAGAGCTAAACAAGGTGACTATAAGGAGCAAGTACTTGTTGCCAAGGATTGATAATTTGTTTGATCAACTGAAAGGTGCAACGATTTTCTCCAAGATCGACTTGAGGTCGGGTTATCGCCAATTGAAAATAAAGGAAGGAGATATTCCTAAGTCTGCTTTTTGGATGAGGTACGGTCACTATGAGTTTATGGTGATGCCTTTTGGATTGACAAATGCTCCTGCAGTATTTATGGATCTAATGAACCGAGTGTTTAGGGATTTCCTCGATAAATTTGTGATTGTATTTATCGATGACATCCTTATTTACTCAAAGTCTCGAGAGGAGCATAGTGAACATTTAAGGATTGTGCTCCAAACATTGAAGAATCATCAGCTTTACGCCAAATTCTCGAAGTGTGAATTTTGGCTAGAGAGTGTGACATTCTTGGGCCATGTGATCTCTAAAGATGGTGTGATGGTTGATCCTGCAAAGGTGGAAGCTGTTAACAATTGGAGTCAACCAAAGAATGTTAGTGAGATAAGAAGTTTCTTGTGGTTAGCAGGATATTACAGGAAGTTCGTAGAAGGTTTTTCCAAGTTGGCTATGCCCCTAACAACACTTACTCGAAAGGAAAAGAAGTTTGAATGGAGTGATGAATGTGAGCAAAGTTTCCAAGAGTTAAAAAGAAGACTAACGAGCGCACCTATTTTGACAATTCTAGAAGGCAATGAAGGATTTCTGATCTACAGTGACGCTTCAAAAATGGGTCTTGGTGTCATGTTAATGCAACATGAGAAAGTAATAGCCTACACCTCAAGACAGTTGAAAGATTATGAGAAGAAATACCCTACTCATGATTTGGAATTGGCTACTGTGGTTTTTGCACTTAAAATATGGAGGCACTATTTGTACGAAGTCAATTGCAAGATTTACACCGATCACCAAAGCTTGAAGTACTTCTTCACGCAAAAAGACTTAAATATGAGGCAGCAAAGATGGTTAGAGTTAGTAAAAGACTATGACTGTGAGATCCTTTATCATCCAGGTAAGGCGAACAAGGTGGCTGATGCACTAAGTAGAAAATCTTCAGCGGCATTGATGTTAATACATGAAAGATCCCAGCTGTTGCAAAAAAAGATTGTGGATTTTGGGATAGAGTTGATTTCAGGACGACTATCATCTTTGACTTTGGCTTCGAAATTGTTTGATGACATTCGAGAAAAACAAGATCGAGATCTCAGTCTTTTAAGGATCAAACAGGAAGTAAAAGAGGGAAAATGCGATGGGTTCCGTGTGTTTGACAATGGAATTCTATTTTTAGGAGATCGATTATGTGTGTCGAATGTTGATGACTTGAGGAATAAAGTGTTAGAGGAAGCTCATGTTACACCTTATAATATGCATCCAGGTTCCACTAAGATGTATAATGACATGAGGAACAGTTTTTGGTGGTTCGGGATGAAGAGAGATGTGGTAAATATGTGAAGAAATGCTTGACCTGTCAGCAAGTCAAGGCAGAACACCAGAGACCAGGAGGAATGTTACAGTCTATTCAGATACCTGAGTGGAAATGGGAAGATATAGCCATGGACTTTATCAATGGGTTACCTAAGACTATCAATGGATTCGATGCTATTTGGGTGATAGTTGATAGGTTGACAAAATCGATGTATTTTCTACCAGTGAGGATGACGTATTCATTAGAGAAGCTTGCCAAGCTATATGTCAAAGAGATAGTGAGATTTCACAGTGTTCCTAAATCTATTATCTCAGATAGAGATAGTAGATTTACATCACGCTTTTGGAAAAGTGTTCAGGCAGCTATAGGAACGAAACTACAGTTTAGTACTGCTTTTCATCCTTAGATAGATGGACGGACTGAGAGGACTAATCAGATATTAGAGGATATGCTCCGTGCCTGTGCTTTAGACTTCAAGGGAAGTTGGTGTGAGAAATTACTATTGGTAGAATTTGTTTACAATAATAGTTATTAGGCAACGATAGGGATGGCATCCTATGAGGCATTATACAGGAAGCGGTGCAGGACGCCAATTTATTGGCACGAGGCAGGAGAAAAGAAAGAGATGGAAATTGAGATGAAAAAGAAGACAGATTTTGTAGATAAGATGAAAAAAGCAGTGAGGATCATTCGCCAAAGAATTGAGACTGCTAAGAGCCGACAAAAGAGTTATGCTGATGTACGACGAAGGCCTCTAGAGTTTACCGTAGGTGATTATGTTTTTATCAAAGTGGCCCCAAAGAAGGGAGTAATGAGATTCGGCAAGAAAGGGAAGCTTAGTCTGCGTTATATAGGACCTTACTAGATCACCAAATGAGTTGGCAATGTGGCATATGAGTTGAAATTGCCCAAGGAGATGTCGACTATTCATAATGTTTTCCATGTCTCAATGTTAAAGAAGTATGTAGTGGACCCTGAACATGTGATCAAACCACAAACAATATAGGTTCGAGAAGATTTGAGTTATGAGGAGAAACCTATAGAGATTTTGGATAGAGAAGTTCGAAGGCTAAGGAATAAAGAAATTGCATTGGTGAAAGTGTTATGGCGTAACCATAGAGTAGAGGAGGCAACATGGGAACGAAAGGATGATATGAAAGCTAGATACCCTGAAGCATGACTCTTGATAGCGCAGACCTATTATTCATAGATATAGAATTCATAGCTTTTCTTCAGTAGTAGTTGTTATCCTTTTTTATGCGTTGTTCTGTAATTGAAAAACTAGAGCACTTAACCACTTGGATACGTAGGTGTAACCGAATGGTATATCGTCTTTGGATGGTAAGTTTTTAGATGCTGAGATAATGGAACATAAAATAAAAATAATCGGAAAGGTAAGACAGAATTTATCCTTAAGCCGATTATAGATAATCCTATGAAGATATGACAAATTATGATATGTCATAGAGACTTAGCTATACAGGCTTCGTAATTCTATATGGTTCGAGGTGCAACTCTAAACTTTTAGTGGAGTAGTGTTAGAGTTGATAACTATGAAATATATATATGGGATATTGGGTTTTATAATTATTGGAAGCTTAAACTAATAGGTCCATCAGATCCCCTTTGCTAGCTCATAAAAATTCTATAACGATACGACATGCTTTTCTAATAATTGGTGACTTGTTTTAAATTATCAGATTGGATGAAAATTCGATAGGATTAGATAATTCATTTCTGTTTTTAGGATGAATTAATTTTGTGAAAATTAATTCAAGATAAACTTGTTGAATTATCAGGATCAGATAATTTATGTCCGTCTATCGGTTGGATTAATTTAAATTAATTCAAGATAAACTTGTTGAATTATCATGAATATTTACTTTCCTATAGATTATCCAGATTTGACTATTTTAATCAAATAACTTCTTTATTGGGTTATTTGAATTACAACTAAGGCTCTATCCTAAGGATCTCGGGTAGGAAATAAAAGATTCGTAGGGATCATTTATCGTAAGTTTGGTAGGTCGATCTGTCAGTTCGACCTCCAAACAAGCGATAAATAGATCACATGTTTCAGTGTAGATTTTAACGTGGATTGATTCTGATTCAAATTTTTAAGGTCTTATCTAATAAAGACTGACTTCTAGGCCCAATCTTTATAAAAAGAGAGTGAGACTCATTGTTATTCAGATCAATTAAAAGATTAAGAGTGAGACTCTACTAGTGAGACTCTGAAACTTCCTATGAGCTATTGTTCACACATCACAAAGTATAGATTTGGGTTTTCTTAATTGGTTGGAAAGAGAGTCACTTGTTAGAAAAGTTGTACGAGTGTGCCTACACACACACCAGTCGTGGATAGAAAATAGCAAAGAAGGCTAGTTGGTTGAGGTCCTTCTACAACGTCCTTTCTCTTCATCAATTGCGGGAGCTTTTCGGCAAACAAGATTAGTAAGATCTGGTTAATTTATGTATATAGCATGTCAAAATTGTGTTTTAGAAAATAGTCTGGTATAAAAAATTTTAAAATTCCGCTGCGTACTATTTTTTCAACAAATCACCCACCAAAAAGGTCATCTTTTTTGGTAAAAACCTAGAGTTGATCCTTAAAATTGAGGACTTATCAAACATCTAAGTTAAATATAGGATTTTCACTTCCGTTGAAATCCAACTCCCCTTTCCTGACTAGCAAGCGGATACTCATAACGATGGCTAGTTATGCATTTACACCAGATGGTTGAAGTTAGGACTTTGATCGCCAATCCTTGAGTTTTTTCTTGAAGTTGCATCTCACTTTCAAATTTTAGTAACACATCTTATGGCAACCCGGGATGCGACTACTTCTTGCTCTAATAGTACTTATCAAGGAAGCAAATATTAACTTCACAATAGTTGACTTCCTTGGGGTTATTACTTAAAGCCCAATAATAAGAACAAGGGATGGTTCTATTCTGTGTATAGGCAATCGAAGCGAATCATCATCGATTTTGTTAATGCGGATAGGTAGTGGGAGGAGAAATACTTTTTTATGTTCCTCAACCATGATTTTGTTGAATTCACCATTGATTTCTATTTTCTTTTTCATTTGGACATATTGGTGAGTTTTAAACCCTACTTTGCTTGAAGTAGTCATTCCAACTAATCCTTACGTTTCTTCCTTGCCTTGCAAATTATGAGTTGAACCACACCCCTGTAGGTGGAGAATGATTACTAGAGAAGCTCAACGCTTTCACCTTTTTGGAAGGACAGACTTTGGCAAAGGTATCATATCCCAATTGACTTAGAAAATTATCCATTAGGAAAAATTTTAGAGAAATTCCAACAAGCATGCTTATTCACATTCCTGATTGAGTGGATTGCATTTTATTTGTCGTGGTGCATTTTAACGATTGTACAGTTCATCAAAATAGATAAGCCCTATTTTGGATGAAGGCACTGTGCTTATAGAAGTTGCTATGTCATTGATGAAGGTTACACTTGCATTAGCCAAAAAGGTAATGAAAAGAAAAGCTATTGCAAAAGCTATGGCTAAATAAACAAAAAAACAAAGAAGAAGAAGGGTGAGGCAAGCAAATTCGGTGCCTCAGACACTCAGAAGACCCCTCCTCTAAAGCCACTAGACATCATGAATCCACCTCCCCTCCTCCTTTTGACATCTAGCCCCTAGGGTCAAGGAATAGGAAAACAATTGAGGCTGAGCCCTTTTAAGTAGATGAAACCATCATTGAAGAAATCAACAAGAAGACGCTTGATGAGTCAAAGGATACAAGTGTCTTACGGGATAGGGAGTTGTCATTGAAGGCCATGAAGTGCTTTAAAATTCCTCAGATGTAACAAAGTTTAGGGGAAATCTCTCTCTTGGCTTTGCAACAAGTTCGTTATCCTCTTTGGCTAGGTAAAATTCAAACAAGTCTTGCTTCGATTTAAGTAGTTTTCATAAATATTTAACCTTGTATTTTCGTAGACCTTTCAAATGTATAACATCTTTGTGAACAAGGCCGAGTTCAAACATGAGAGGCTCACCATACTTGCATGTGACCTGGATAAGCAACTTAAAAAGGCTGAAGAGGAAAAAAAGAAGGTGGAAGCAGAGAGAGAAAGAAAGCGCTACAAGAGATGAATAAAGCTGTTGCTGCATTGGCTTCATACAATGAGAAGGTTATTAATATAAGCAACAACCTTTTGTTGAAAGAAAAAAAGAGCCTGATTGAGCTAAAAAGGAAGTGGAGGAGATGGCTAGCGAAGTTGCAGCAATCAGGGAATAGGTCTTCGATGTCCATAGCTAGTCCACTATTAGGGCAAGGCTTGAGTTATTCAAAGAGTTTAAAGAACTTAAGGTAAAAATTGGGACATTGATGCTGAGATAGTTAAGCTAGAGGTCTTACTAGCCCTGATGCTAACTCTGATGTCGAGGAGACTGAGGGTGGTGAAAACGAGGCTTTGAGACTAAACAAAGAGACCGTTGTGCAGCCCTCAATTGATAAGAGTACCTTTAATATGGCAAACTAAATGCAGCTTTTTTAACATGCCTTTGTAATTTGGAAGTAATGAACATTCTTTGCCCAATTTTGAATTGAATCTCACTTTTTTCTTTTTGCGATATTTGTTTTGTTATTGATCCCTCTTCAAAGTTTTATTCACTAATAATTAAACTTTGAATTTGTTAGAATGTCACTTTGATCAATCAAATTCTAACAAGACTCCTAATACCAATCAAACAGCCATAATGTGTGTAAATGAACAGTGGATAAATAAATTGAATGCAATGTTTATAAAATGGTAAATGGAATCAAGCATTGAGAGAGTATATCGAAACTAATGTTTGTGAGACTTGAAACCATGAAAATGGCAAGGCTATAAAGATGGTAAGTTGAATCAAACACTAGATGAGTAGATTGAGTCCAATGTTGATGAAATTAGAAGCCATGAAAATGGTGGGGCCATAAAGATGGCAAGTCGAATCGAACATTGGATGTATCAAATCTATGAAAATTGTGGGGCCATAAAGATGGCAAGTCGAATTGAACACTAGATGAGTAGATCAAATTTAATGTTGATGAAATTAGGAGCCATGAAAATGGCTAGGCCATAAAGATGGCAAGTCAAATCGAACATTGGATGAGAAGATAGAATTCAATGTTGATGATAAAATAGTGGGACTATAAAGATGGCAAGTTGAATCAAACACTAAATGGGTAGATTGAATCTAGTGTTGATGAACTTAGGAGCCATGAAAATGGCGGGGCCTTGAAGATTGTAAGTCGAATCAAACACTGGATGAGTAGATCGAATTTAGCATTGATGAAATTAGGAGCGATGAAAATGGTGGGGCCATAAAGATGTTAAGTCGAATTGAACATTGGACGAGTAGATCAAATCCAGTGTTGATGAAATTAGGAGCCATAAAAATGTTGGGGCCATAAAGATGGCAAGTCAAATCAACACTAGATGAGTATATCGAATCTAGTGTTAATAAAATTAGGAGCCGTGAAAATGACAGGGCCATGTGTTCTTGTCATGGTCAATTTGAAGCATGATCTATGGATTTTCCCAAGTTTCATGGGTGGCCTCACCAAGTAAAAGGGAACAATGAATCAGTGAAATTAGAACCAATTTCCAAAATGTCAGTTTGGCATTGCTTTGAAACAAAGTAATAAACTGTTGTTATGTTGTGTAGTGTAGTATTTTAGTATAAATGTATGTAGCATATTAGAATAATTCATAACAACCTAAATGAGTATCTTTGGAACAGAAAATGCAGGGTGTTGTATACTAAATTGGAAGCGTATTTCTATAATCGAGTTTGTTCAAACTCTGCACTGAAAGATCTGGTCTTCTTCATCTTAATTTACAGAAAGCTACAATGCCCATTACAATAGAGGCTTTAGTTTAAAGTTTGCGGCGCAAACCAAACTCATGACCAAGTGAAATAGTCTAGAATAGCCAATGCTTCTTCTTGGGAGTTCTTGTTGGAACATCTGTACGGTGGATCAAAAAAAAGGAACCAAAGCTTATTTGTCTAATAAAATGTAGACCAAACAGCAGTAAGTCAACAAGAAATTGAAGTCAATGATCACTGTTGAGTTCATTACCTCCAGTTGCATACAATGAGTTGTAGTGCACTTCGCTCCAAAAGCTCAGCCAAATCTCTGAATAGGGGAAGCCATAATTCTAATATTAAAATGAAGAAACCAAAAATTCATACACCAAAGTAGTACACAAAGTGGTGGCCATCTTGATCTAAAGGTTAAACTCATTTTTAGTCCCCAAATTATGGGCCAAAATCTCATTTTGATCCCTAACTTTTAAAAAGTGTCCCTAAGCAACCAAAGTAATCCTTTCTTCCATTTGACTATTATAATGCCAATAAATGAATGACATGGTTTCTTTCTTAATAGCTGTGCCCCAACATGTAAACAAAATTAACTCCCACCAAGTGCATGAAGATTTTACTAGTCGAATGATCAAAACAATTAATCTAAGAGAATGTGATAGATTCAGAGACTCGATCCCGGTAGTTTTTAAAGTCATTGACCAAAATGAGACTTGAGCTATAGTTCAAGGACTAAAAATGAGATTAGGTGTTGATCTTACAAGCTAAAGACATATACATCACCAGCTGATCAAATCGACGAGTATATTGTAATTCCAAAACTATGGAGTTTTGATCAGCTTTTTCTTGTATACTATGGAGCAACAGATGCTAAATTGCATTGTTATTTACAAACTATATGACAGCCTACTTTGACTTGTGACATCAGCTCTGAAACATTGATCCGATGGCTGCAACAGTTATTGAGAAAAGACTGGTTTTTAAGAGTTCAACACGTTGTATTTATTCAACCCAATCATATTTGTTCTTAAAACAATTGTAAAGTTTGTATAAGTTCATACGGAATAATCTCCATTTATGAGATTCAAATGAATGTAAAAAAGAGGGGAAAAAAAAGAGACAAACAAAAGAACAAAATCTTTTTTATGAGAAAGGAAAAAAAAAAAAAAAGAAGAGTTAAAGTTGGATGGCTCAAAATGACTGAGAGTTCAGCCATCATTTAGTATGCAAACGACACATACCTCGAGCGGGATTCTTATCTTTAGGAAGGATCTCAATATAGCAAGTGTCTCGAAAAGAGGTAACTAAACAAATTTTGGCTTCAAACTGCACATAAAGAAATATCTGCTCAGAAAACAATCAATTCCTAAGATATTACGCAAGAGAGATAATAAAACACAAAGGAAATGCCAATAAGAACAAAGCACAAGTGTCTCATATGTAGGAACATAAAATACGAAACAGCAGAAGATTATAGAAAGATGTCATAGTCTAAAGGATATGCACACTTGTAATGTTTAGTTTTACTCCAATATATTGACATCTTCATATCATATAGATATAAACTTACTCGGTCAGCGGCTGCCTGCAGAGTAACATGATCTCCCCACTCCCCAGCTCTAGTAAAGAACATTGATTTGAACAAAATTTATTTTGACTTTAGAAAAATGAGAGAGAATGTATTAAACTATGCAGGAAAAACAAATTCAATTATTTTAAATGTGGTGTCTAACTTTTTCATCTTCTTCAAGTAGCCTTGGTACTTCATTGGGACATAACATTCATATAATTTTTGGTAATGCTTTAGCTGAAAAAAAAAGAAACAAAACTTCAGGGGGAAAAAAAAGATCAGGAACACATACAGGGATTAGAATATACAACCAGAATAACGTTGAATCTCTTTAAGAAACTCAAAATACAGTCACATGAGATTCTACTACAACGCTACTAACGTAACCATCAAGATTTCAAAAATTTTTTAAAGAAAAAATTAGAAAGCAATTGAAATCAGAGAGCTCCAAAAAATAAATAAATAAATAAATAAGGATCAAAATCCATTGAAGATTACCAAGAAATCATAGAAGAGGTGAAAATAGCAAGATTAGGTCACAGCCTGGAATCAAAGAAACTATCTTACCAATCAATCAAATCTTAATTGTCTCTGATATCAGTACCCAAATTGAATTAAGACAGATAATTATGGAAGCAGTGGATCTCACGTGATTCATCCCTAACAAACCTGCTTTACAACTTGCTTTCTGACATGCTTGTGGTAATCTGGACTGCGAAACAGTTGATCTGCTAATGCTCGAAACTGCCAGAAGTCAAACAAATATTTTCTAAATATACTAGCAAAAGGAAAAGAAAAGGTATAACCAACAAATGGCCAAAGCATAAGATAATAAGGAAAAAAAATATGCCTTATGCCGTCAGAAAAAGCTTTTATAACTGTGCATGTGTGTGTTTGTTTCTGTGTGTAGATACTAGATAGAGACAGCCAAAAACAAGAAAATGAATGCATATGATAGGTGGATTATTATTTGTTTTGGGTCAAACCTGGCAATTTCCATCACCCTCAATTTGCAATTCAGCCAAATCATAGGTGACCAACCTGCATTTGGCGCTATTATCATAACCACGCAATAACAATGTAAATCATACTAATATCTAACGTATGTTGCTGATCTTTCATGATCATGAATGTTATAAAGCTGGCATTGACACCATCATATCATCTTCTACAGACTGAATATTAAAAAAAGCAATGAGGCTCTATCAGAGACTTGGAGTTGCATTTTTTTTTTCCTTCTTTAAACCTATGCAACTTAAACATAAATTATATGCTGCAAAAGTTAAAGATTTCATCTGAAAATGCAAGGAAACGAGCTACTTGGTCAAGGAAATAACCTTTCTGCCAGCCGCTCATGGTCTAAAGTAGCATCATTAACATCAGGTATTTCCCCATTAACGCGGGGTGTATGCTGCAAATGCAGTGATCAATGAGGACATAGGCATCCGGTTTACATCTAAGTTACTCAATTTACAGAAAAACAAGTAAAGTAGTTTCCATGCATCTTTTAGCACTACTACATACATCAGCCAGCAAGCAATGTGGGAAAAATACGCAAAGAAGGTAGTCTACACTGCAAATGTTAATTGGATTTAAAAAAAAAAAAATTGTGATCTGGAGACGTTAAAATTGAGATCAGGAGACGTTCTTATAAAAAGCTGAAAATTTTAGCATGATCTCACTTATCGAGGCCTAAGCATCTAAAGTACAATAAGATTCCAAACTCTATAGTATCCCAAAAAAATTACTATCAGAAGGTATATATCATAATTGCAACAAATCAACATTCAAGTTCCTCTCTTCAACTTATATTTATTCAGCAACGAGTGAAATTCTGAAGGAAGATGAAACTGAAGGAGCCAAAATTTAATATCAGGTTGATGATTGTGGAATGTGAAAGGGGGATCACAGTGTTGAGCCCAAAGTACAGACTGCTTGTGGAAATAACATTCTTGTATTGACATGACAACACTTTGTTACCACATTAGAGCACATAGAAGGCATTTGTGTAATGCTTCAAAAGGCACACAAAAGGTGTGACAGCCTAGTTTTCGGTCAGCACAATATTGTGCTTCAACATCAAACACACAAACGAAAAGTACTCGCTACTTGGTAATCTGCAACATAAATCCCACGTAATTTAGCCACAAGGTGAATTCTAGGGCTTTGTTTGGTTAGAGGGCAAGAAAGGTATATAACTTAAGTGACGAAAATGGAGAGGAAAGAGATAACCATTCTCTTATCGTGTTTGCTCAGATTCCCTCCCCAATCTCTCCATATTGGGAGAGATTAAAATCGGGTTCTTTGAAGGAGTTGAAATCCTTCACCTAATCCATTCCCTCCTATTTTCTCTCCTCTAGCAACTGCCAAGCAACCGTGGGTCAGAGAACCCTTCTACCATTCCCTCATCCCTCTCCTTCATTCCACATTTTTCTCCTACCAAACAAGCTCTTAAAGCCTTTTTAACTCTTAACAGAACTCTTCCTCACGGCTCACAGAACTCAGACATTCATTGTTCTCAAACTAGATTTCATTTGCTTGCGAAAGATCTTTTGATCGCGGTTTATCTGTATCTTCAAAGCCTACCACACTCATGGCATTTGGCCAGTTTTGATCTAAAAATCCAATTGTATTTCATTCCCTGCCTGCTTTTTTGGCTCCTAGTCGGAGTTTCTCTCCATACGTTCACAACCAAATGCATACATTCTATGTCATTTGAACAAAGAGAACAAAAACGACAAACATAACAAATAAGGAACATACTGGAATAGAATCCAAATGGGAAAGCCTCTTCCCGAGCCTGCGATCGGCTTTGAGCCCTTCTTCTTCTTCTGCTAAGATACTTGCAATGGTTCGATCATCCTCTGTATCATCGTGGGAGCTAGTTAAACTCGATGTAGAGCTCGCACTTGCATTGCTGTAGCTTTCATTCATGCTAACCTGACCTAAATCAAATAGCTTGTAACAATCTGCAAAAAGGTGTAAAAATCTGATTACAAAGCGGAATAACTAAGACTGATCCAAAAATTCATACTTCTACTATCAGAATAAAATAAATAACCCATCAAATGAATTGTCCCTTAACTTATTGGAAAAAATAAGAAATGCCCAATAAGTTCACACTCAGGAAGAGACTTTCAGAATGAAACGTGTATTGGATTCCTAAGAACCCATTTACTTCTTTTCCTCTCCGATGTCTATTTGATTCTTAAGAAAAGAAAATGGAAAATTGAAGGGAAAAATCAAAAGAGTACTGTGGATTAATACAAAAAACAAAAAAAAAAAAAGATATATCTTTGGACTAATACAAAAAGCGGATAATTCACAGCAACCCCTTTTAATTTTCTCACCAGAAAAGAAAAATGAAAAGAGGGTAGAAAGAAAGGAAATTCAGAACTCGAATTATTAGAGAAGAAAAAACAGAAGTGATTTTGAAGAATACTGAATCAAACAAGAAATAAAAGTACCTTCAGCGTAGTATATAGGAAGACAAAGAACAAAAAAGAAACCGCTCGAGCGTTTGCTTTGTTTACTTTAATTCCACCTTACGCCTTTTAGCTGATTTTCTCTGTCCAATCCACTGAAACAAATAGACAAACAAAAGAGATCCAAAATTCAATATTATCTTCGCTTTTAGTTAGTTTTTTTTAATTAATAGTTGAAATCATATCTTGTCTATTATTCTCAGCAACCGAACAGCGCATGAACCATAGAAAGTCCATGTTCCAAAAAGACATGTAGGTGAATATAATGAAAAAGGCAAGCATAATTCAATTCCCAAATCAATACCGTTAAAAAATGACATAAATTAACGGTACGGAAATTATTTAGGTTTTATTTATAAAAAAAATACTTAGGAAGAGTAAGACAAATAAAAAAATGTAGATTACAAAAATAGCACATGTCACCAATAATGATTAGTGATCTTTAATTAGCTATAAATTGATATGTAAAACTATGTGCATCTGTGTATAATAATCTAATTTTGTAGTCAATATGTAGTTAGTTAAAAAAATTAAATAGTCAAAGTTGATCATAGTTAAAATTGATCTTTTTAATTCAGCTAAATCTCTATTTTGAAAAAAAAAAAAAAAGGATGAACCTATTGAAAGTAATATTAGTAAAGTAAATAACCAATTGCTAATTGACTTCTCTCTTTTATTTAAACAAAAGAAATTACTAAATCGACGGACACACAAGTTTATATGATAATAGAAGAAATAATTGATTTACCAATCTTTATGTGAAACTAAATGCGATTTATTCAAAGTGTCGGATAACCTGCCACTCGCTATTATTCACATAAAAGCTCATGGCAATGCATAACATTCTATTATAAAAGGTCAAGTCTTGAAGTACGGGAGGTGACGTGACAGTTTAATTAAGTTAATTAAATAAAAATTTAGTTAAAACATGGGTTTAAGAATTAAGAAATTTATTTATAAAAGTGTGGAAATTTTAAAAACCTTTTATTTAAAACTAGCAATTATAATATTCGAACAAATAAGGATAACAAAATAAGCAATAAGGAAATAATAAAAATAATAAAAATATAAGGTGAGGCGAGAATGGGTCCTACATCTTGTGCACACACATAGTACTGATAATATTAAATTAGAACCACAGTCCAAAATAAAAGAGAAAGTTAAGATTATACATGCATTGAATTGTTTGTACTACAACCTACCCAAATCTTCTACTGGTCGCAAGTCCGGTTAACAGACTCTTCTCCGATCCTAAGCTGATCTCTACCTAGGGGAAAAGATTTTAAAACAAATAAAATGTGAGCGAAAGGCTCAATAGAACTATATTTTCAAAACATTTTAATTTTTGAAGAAATTTCATTATTCAAATAAACATATAGAAAACAAGCTAGAATAAATAAATAAATAAATGAAAATTTAATAGAAGTTTTATCTTACCAAATAGTTTAATTAGTCGACCAAAAAGAATATCATTTTCTTTTCTTGGGCAAACCATATGTAAATCACCACCGTAGTGGCCCAGCTGGGTTTCGGGACCTGCCCCCAAGGTCGCACTCTACACGATCCGATCTCTAATATGACATCATGCTCTTAAACACAAATATATATATATATATATATATATCTTTCTATGATTATTAAAATCTCTTTTACCAAATATAATCATTTATATTCATTATGAGGTTTATTATGAAAAATCATCTCAATTCTACCGTCTATAAAATCAGTAAATAAAAATATATTTTCAACCAATCATTTGAAAACACTTTTGTTAAAAATTCTTTTGAGGCCAAACATTTAAAACTAGTTACCAAGGAAGGGGTAGAAGTCCTACCTCGATACTCATGCCGGTGTCTCACATCGTAATCCCAGTCTGCTATACGTTAGCTCCGCGGATCTACGAACAACCCTAATGTATAGTAACTTAGTTTATTAGCATTTAACTTGAGATATCCTATGTTACTAAATCATCTCATGGTGTCCTAGTGTGCCATTTGGGTTTATAAAGTTATACTATGTTGTTAAAATCTAAATTGAGATTCAAAACGGTGAATACGGGTGAAAAATAACTAAATTTTACCATGTTTGATCGGCCTGCTGGTCCCTTGGTTTGGCCGACTGAACTGTACCTATCGGAAAACCAAGTCTAGTCGGCCGAACTTTTCCAAGTTCGACTTGCCGGACGGATGAATCTGGCCTGCTGAACCCTTTGAATCCGGCCTGCCAAACACGAAGTTTGCCCTGCCGATTTGGAAAAATTCCAAAATTTTTCAAGCACAGGATTTTACCTCCTGAACCCAAATCTCAAATTTTAACATGTTTTTCTCAATTATCAGGCATGGGTAATGATCATAATTGATAGAAAAACATAGTAGATTACTTTTTAATGCTTTAAAACAAGCTTTAAACAAAATTTTTGGAAAAATATGAAAATAGAGAAAAATGGAGAAAAATGAAAAATCTTGATTGAAATCCATTTTTGATCAAATGAAGTTTGTATTCTAGTTATTTTAAGTTCCTCTAACCTAGATTAAGGGTTTTCTAAGCTTAGGAAAGCTTAAATTTCAAAATACCATGAAATTTGAAAATTTGAAAAAATTTTGAAATTTCGAAACTAACCTCAAATTCAAGCTTTGAATCGCATTTGTGGTCGTTAAATCTCGTTCTCGAGCCTTCAATCCACTAACTCGAAGCTTGGGTTTGATTTTTGCTTCAAAAATTTTGAGAGGGAAGTGAGGGAGAGTGAGAAACCGACAAAGAAAGAGTGAGAAAGAGAGAGACGGGCCACAGAGAGAGGAGAGAGAGAGTGTGAGTAAGAGTGAGAAAGAGGAAAAGAGAGTGAGAATAAATAGAAGAAAAATGGACGGTTTTACTATGCAAAAACTGTGTACCGCCCACAGTTTTGTAAAATAGACATTTTGACGAATTGTTTTATTTCAAAAGTTCAAAATAACAATTAAAATGATTAAGAGTAATTAAAAATCATTAAAATTATCGAAAACAACTTAAATCTAAAAACTTACAAAATGATCAAATTAAGTTTAAAATATTCATTACGGCGCACTAATTCACCATTTAACATTCTAATAACACTTAATTAATTTCGAGACGTTACAACTCTCCACTCCTAAAAGAAATTTCGTCCTCGAAATTTATAAATCAATTTAAACACAAAACAAATGTGGATACAACTCCCGCATACTCGACTCTAATTCCCAAGTGGCTTCATCAACCCCGTGATGCTGCCACACAACCTTAACTAACGGAATCTCATGATGGTGTAAGCTAATCACTTTACGGTCGATGATCTAGATCGGTACTTCTTTGTATGTCGTGTCTTCCTAAATCTGTACGTCTTGGAACGAGATGATTTTGTCTTGCTTAGGCGAAAACTTACGAAGCATTGACATGTGGAATACGTTGTGAACATACAAAGTTTCAGAGAAAGGTTGAGTTGATAAGCAACCACACCGATGCATTGAGTAATTTCAAATGGTCCAACATATCTTGGCGTGAGTTTTCCACTTACTCCGAACTGTGTGATGCTTTTGCGAGGCGATACCTTCAAGAGCACAAAGTTCCCTACCTCGAATTCCAAGGGTCGACGTCTTCTATCCGTGTAACTCTTCTGTCGACTCTAAGCTGCTTTCAATCGATCCTAAATCACAGTGACCTTTTCATTACTATCGTGAATCTCATCTGGTCTAAGAATAACTTTATCTTCTGGTTGAGCCCAAAACATTGGTGATCGACACGGTCATCCATATAGCGCTTCAAACGATACCATACCGATACTCGATTGATAATTGTTGTTGTATGCAAACTTCGCTAGATACAAATACTTCTTCCAGTTCCCACCGAAGTCTAATACGCAAGCACATAACATATATTCGAGAATCTAAATAACCATCTCAGATTGCCCGTCGGTCTAAGGATGAAACACTCTGTACCCATATCCTCCTGAAAGCTCTTCCAATACTTGGCATTGAATCTAGTGTTTCTATTTGATGTGATAGACAAAGGAACTCCGTGCAACCGTACTATGTTCTGCAGATACAATTCCCCGAGAATCCTCCTCTAACATGTCGATCTAAACAGAATGAAATAAGCTGAATTCGTTAACTTGTCGACCACGACCCAAATCGCATCATGTCTGTGCTCCGTCCTCAGCAATCTGGTAAGAAAATCTATCGTGATATGTTTCCATTTCCACCCTAGAATAGGAAGTGGCTAGAGCTGACTTGCTGGCTTCTGATGCTCAGCTTTCACTTAAAGACAAATCATAAACTTGGCCACGTATTCTCGGATATCCTTTTTCATACCTCTCCACCAATAGTGCCTCTTCAGATCATGATACATCTTTGTGCTCCTCGGATGAATAGCGAATTGAGACTTGTGAGCTTCGTCCATAACAGCTGTCGTTACTTTTGCAATTGCTGGAACTACCAGATGCTCCCTAAAGTACAACAATCCATCGGCACGTACACTCTATTCTTCAAATTGCTCTTTGTTTTGAATTTGCATCCAAATTCCTTGAATATGCTAGTCTCACCAAGGATTTTGCTTCACCATCTAAATAAGAGCTGTGGTCGTCTCCATGTGGTACACCAAAATGCGATCGTAGTCTTCATAATACTGTAGCCCAAACTCGCTTACTGTTGCTTCTCTTTTCCAATCTTCAAGAGCTAAACATGCAAGTATCCTTGAAGACTTCTGACTGAGCACATCTTCGACTACATTAGCTTTCCCAAGATGGTATTGCAACGCGAAATCATAATCCTCCATGTATTCCATCCACCTTTGCTGCCTGAAGTTCAGATCCCTCTGAGTAAACAAATACTTTAAACTCTTGTGGTCAGTGAAAACCTGAAATGTCACCCCTTACAGATAACATCTCCAGATCTTCAGTGCATGAATCACTACTGCGAGCTCTAAGTCGTGAGTAGGATAATTTCGCTCGTGAGGTCGTAGCTATCTCGATCCGTATGCTACCATGCGTCCATGTTGCATCAATACACACCTAAGTCCATGGCCTGACGTATTTGTGTAAACCTTATATGGCTCGTCACTGTTAGGAATAATCAATATTGGGGCTGAGGTCAACTAATCCTTCAATTCTTGAAAAGCGAGCTCACATTCTTCATTCCACTCGAACCTGATATTTTTCTTGATCAATCTTGTCAACAGTGCTACTATCTTCGAGAAGTCTTTTACATATTTCCTATAATACCCTACAAGTCCCAAGAAGCTACGAATCTCTGCCACATTTCTCGGTCATTCCCATTCCACTATGGCTTCTATCTTAGACAGATCCATTGAGATACCATGCTTGGAGATGACATGACCTAGAAATTTGACCTCTGTCAACCAAAACTCACACTTTTCTTTCTTGGTATATAACTGATGTTCCCGTAGAGTCTAAAGCATGACTCTGAGATGCTGCTCATGCTCCTCCCAAGTCTTAGAATAAACTAAGATATCGTCAATGAACACGATCACGAACTAATCTAGATAGGGCCTGAATATCTTGTTCATCAAATCCATGAAGGCTGCCGGAGAATTCGTCAATCCAAACGGCATCACCAAGAACTCAAAGTGTCCATACTGGGTCCTAAAAGCTGTTTTGGGAATGTCTTCTTCCTTAATCTTGAGTTGATGATATCTTGACCTCAAATCTATTTTTGAGAAGTACTACGAAACTCCCAACTAATCAAATAACTCATCGATCCTAGGTAAAGGATACTTATTCTTCACCGTAACCCGATTCAGCTGTCGATAATCTATATATAACCTGAGGGTTCCATCATGCTTCTTTGTGAACAAAACTGGCGCTCCCCACGGTGATGTACTATTCTGGATGTATCCCTTATTAGCAAACTCTTGAAGCTTCTTTCTAAGTTTTTTTATCTCTGTCGGCGCCAACCGATAAGGTGCTATAGAAATCGGTGCTGTCCCTGGAAGCAATTCAATACCAAACTCGATCTCTAGATGCTGTGGTAATCCTAGCAACTCATCAGGGAAGACATCTTCAAATTCATCTACCATTGGAATTGCTGCGTTTCTTCTCAAGGTGCTAGACTCTCCTTCTAGGTTCATGAGGAAGGCATAACAAGTTGCGTTCTTTCGCCCTCCGAGACACGCCCTTACAAGACACTCACTTGTCAGTGGATCACCACCACCCTGGTAAGTGATTGCCGTCCCCCTATCGGACACTAGGGTTACTTTCCTAAGTTAACAGTCTACGACTACATTGTATCTAGACAGCCAATCCATTCTTAAGATTACATCATATGAACTCATGAGGATTACAATCAAATCACTTTTCAAAACCACATCCCTAATCTTTATTTTACAAGCTTTACAAACACTATTCACACACACCCACCCCAAGGGTGAAGTTATAACTAAGGGTTCATCAAACTCTTCTATTTCTGATCCCAAGGCATGTACAAAAGTGCTTAAAATGAGAGAATGAGTGGCACCAGTATCAAATAACACGTGTGCTAAGGACTGAGAAACCATAATCATACCATCGACAACCGCGTTACTGGTCTGGGCATCTGAACTCCCTGATATCATCGTGTGAACTTGTGCTAGAGCTTTCCCTTTACCTCTACCAGCACTACTAGATCTTGGGTAAGTTGGCCAATACTGCTGCGATGAAAGCGACTACACATTGGCTGCATTCAGCGCTCGGTACTGAGGGACATTGCGTTGGAAATTCTACAGCTGATGTCCTTATGCTAGATATGGCAGTTGCTGAGGAGAGAACTGATGGATCTAAAGCTGAGGGTATTGTTGAGGCTGAGGTAGAGTTTGAGGCTGGGGCTAACGACTAGCTCATTCTCTAGTCTAAAGTCCTAGGCGAGCACTCTTGATTGGGCAATTCCTCTTGACATGTCTCGGCTGCTGACAATAATGGCAGTGAGAATTGTAGGGGTTGCTGCGCCTGCTGCTGCCGCTGTTCACACCATCCTATTTGTTCCTTCCCAGAGTCGGTCGACTACTGATGCTCATCCTACCACTCCTCTGTGGTCCTCTTGACATATTGGCTCGATTCTCACAGTACTGCACGTAATCATTTTCCACTGATATTGCTGATGACATAAGCTCTCCAAAGTTCTTGAGTCGTAGGGCAACCACCTATCATCGGATAGAGGCTTTAAGTCCTTTTTGGAATTTGATGCACTTCTCACGCTCAAATGCCACTATAGAGGGAGCAAACCTAGCCAATTCATTAAACTTCACCTCGTACTCCCGAACTGACATATCACCCTGCTACAACCTATATTCTGCTGCCTTTTGATCCCTGTATCCCTGCAGAAAGTACCGATCGTAAAACAGCTCTTCAAACCTGTCCCAACTAATGTTACCATTATTTTTTAGATGTTTAGCTTGTTTCCACTAGGTATTGACACCACCTTCAAACTTATATGCCGCAAATTTCACGTGATACTCCGCTGGTACACCAAGTGTATCCAAGTGTTTCAAGATCAAATCTAGCCAATATTCTACTACTTGTAGGTCCCCAATTCCGTCGAAAGTTGGTATAGACGTATGTCAAAATTTCTTAAAGTACGTATGTTGACGACTAGCCTCAAAATCATCCGATCTTACCTTTGCTGCCATCTGCTGAAATGCAGCAAACATGGCCCTCATCATGCCCTCATCATTTCCAAACTCGACGTCAGCTGTCGAATGACGTCTAGGTGCCATTCTTTTACTTCTGAAAACAAAATTTGGACTATCAATGGTATTTCATTACTGTACCTATGTGTGCACAATTCCCAAGGTTCATAACCTTAAGCTCTGATACCATACTGTCATGCCTCGGAGTATGAGAAGTGACGTGACAGTTTAATTAAGTTAATTAAATAGAAATTTAGTTAAAACGTGGGTTTAAGAATTAAGGAATTTATTTATAAAAATGTGAAAATTTTAAACACCTTTTATTTAAAGCGAGCAACTATAACATTCGAACAAATAAGGATAACAAAATAAGCAATAAGGAAATAATAAAAATAATAAAAATATAAGGTGAGGCGAGAATAGGTCTCACTGATCCATATCTTGTGCACACACATAGTACTGACAATATCAAATTACAACTACAGTCCAAAATAAAAGAGAAACTTAAGATTATATATGCCTTGAATTGTTTGTACTACAACCTACCCAAATCTTCTACTGGTCGTAAGTCCAATCAACGGACTCTTCTCCGATTCTAAGTTGATATCCACCTAGGGGAAAAGATTTTAAAACAAATAAAATGTGAGCGAAAGGTTCAGTAGGACTATTTTCAAAACATTTTAATTTTTGAACAAATTTCATTATTCAAGTAAACATATAGAAAACAAGCTAAAATAAATGAATAAATAAATGAAAATTTAATAAAAGTTTTATTTTACCAAACAGTTTAATTGGTCGACCAAAAAGAATATCATTTTATTTTCCTAGGCAAACCATATGTAAATCACCACCGTAGTGGCCCAGTTGGGTTTCAGGACCTGCCCCCCAAGGTCGCACTCTACACGACCCGATCTCTGATATGGCATCATGCCCTTAAACATAAATATATATATATATATATATATATCTTTTTATGATTATTAAAATATCTTTTACCAAATATAATCTTTTATATTCATTATGAGGTTTATTATGAAAAATCATCTCAATTCTACCGTTTATAAAATCAGTAAATAAAAATATATTTTCAACCAATCATTTGAAAACAGTTTTGTTAAAAATTCTTTTGAGGCCAAAAATTTAAAACTAGTTACCAAGGAAGGGGTAGAAGTCCTACCTCAATACTCGTGCCGGTGTCCCACACTGTAATTTCGATCTACTATACGTTAGCTCCGCGGATCTACGAACAACCCTAAATGTATAGTAACTTAGTTTATCAGCATCTAACTTGAGATATCCTATGTTATTAAATCATCTCATGGTGTCTTAGTATGCCATTTGGGTTTGTAAAATTATATTATGTCGTTAAAATCTAAATCGAGATTCAAAACGATGAATACGGATGAAAAATAACAAAATTTCACATGCTTGGTCGGCCTGCCGGTCCCCTGGTTCGACCAACCGAACTGTACAGTTTGGCCTGCGGGAAAACCAGGTCCGATCAACCAAACTTTTTCAGGTTCGGCCTACTAGACGGATGAATTCGGCCTGTCGAACCCTTTGAATCTGGCCTACCAAACACAAAGTTCAGCCTGCTGATTTAGAAAAATTTCAAAATTTTCCAAGCATAGGATTTTACCTCCCGAACCTAAATCTCAAATTTCAACCTGTTTTTCTCAATTCTCAGGCATGGTTAATAATCATAATTGATTGAAAAATATAGTAGATTACGTTTTAATGCTTTAAACCAAGCTTTAAACAAAATTTTTGAAAAAAATCCAAAAATAGAGAAAAATGGAGAAAATGAAAAATCTTGATTTAAATCTATTTTTGACCAAACAAAGTTTGTATTCTGTTATTTTAAGTTCTTCTAACCTAGATTGAGGGTTTTCTAAGCTTAAGAAAGCTTAAATTTCAAAATACCAAGAAATTTAAAAAATTGAAAAAGTTTTAAAATTTCGAAACTAACCTTGAATTCAAGCTTCGAATAGCGTTTGTGATCGCTAAATCTCGTTCCTGAGCCTTCAATCCACTAACTCGAAGCTTGGGTTTGATTTTTTCTTCAAAAATTTTGAGAGGGAATTGAGGGAGAGTGAGAAACCGAGAGAGAGAAAGAGAGAAAGAGAAAGACGGGCAAGAGAGAGAGGAGAGAGAGAGTAAGAGTGAGAGTGAGAAAGAGGAAGAGAGAGTGAGAATAAATAGAGGAAAAATGGGCGGTTTTGGTGTACGAAAATCGTGTGCCGCCCACAGTTTTGTAAAACAAACATTTTGATAAATTGTTTTATTTCAAAAGTTCAAAATAACAATTAAAATGATTAAGAGGAATTAAAAATCATTAAAATTATCGAAAACAACTTAAATCTAAAAACTTACAAAATGACTGAATTAAGTTTAAAATATTCATTATGGTGCACTAATTCACCATTTAACATTCTAATAACACTTAATTAATTTTGGGACGTTACATAAAATCTCTCTTTTATTAACCTCCAATCATTATTTAGTGAAAATGCTATACAAAACCCAGTGGATTGAACTTTGCTACACCTTAAAAAAGTTTTACATTCACTGTCATGCTATTTAAACAAAATTATTTTGTTAGACAATTATGCCCTCTTGATTAACAAGAATTTCAACAAAAAAACCATAGAACTGAACCATAGAACTTAAGGGTATATTTTGTATTCTAAATATATTGTGTGACATGACTGTGACATTTTCTATAAATATTTTTTAGTGTGACATAAATCAATCCAAGCCTAAAATTTATAGCATTCTTGTAAAGATCCTCCCAAGTCCCACAAACTGAAGACATTCTTAGCCCAGAAAAAATTAGAGATGTAGTAAAATTTTATAATTCACGTTAAATATATAAAAAATTAAAATATTTTATAAATAGCAGAAATTAAAATTACTAAAATATTTATTATGTAAATTTGTAGTATAAAATATAAAATTATCATTGTTATTACTGCATAATTTAGCTATTTCAAAAAAATATTTGTTACATTTCGACTCCACATGTTGTGTAAGTTTCGTTAAAAAGATAAAATTATGAAAAAGAAACTTGTTTCTTAGCAGGGATATAAAAAAGGGAAGGCAAGAAAAGGGTTGGTGTTTCATGAAAGGGATAGTTTTCGTGAAAGAGATAGTTTTGGGCAATCCTCGCCCTAGGGTCAAGAAAATTGGAGCCTTTGATAAAACGTCTTTCCAAGTTCATTTACTGCCTTCACCGCTTCCACAAAAAAATTGAAGACTGTGTTTGGCATGTAATTTAAAGTTATAGATCTTTTATTGGGAGCACGCAAAAAGGTTAGTGAACACATTTGATATGTTGTATTATCTAAGTCAGGCTTTAATAGACATTTTACAGAATCACTTGACCATTAGAAATTAGAAGTCAGGTCAACTTTGCAATCTGTGCATTTTAAGAATGATAGAACATGCTAAATTTATGCTATACAACTAGATGATGAAGTAGTCAAATTACGATTGCAATTTTTTTTTTTTTTTGGTTTTGCATAAGATGAGAATCATAGAACAAAACTCCCTAGCTTGCACCTATATCTTGGTTTAAGTCCAACATAGCAGCTTGGCCTTGTTTGTTAATGACACTACACTAGATGGGTAGGAGAGGAAAGAATTGAAGGTGGTAGACAGCTCGGCATGGGTGTTCACGGAATCCCTTCAATATGTTTAATCCGTAGGATTAGATTTTATTATAAAAAATACATATTGGTTTTCGATTAGGAAAATCTCAATTTGATGTGTGGATTGGAATACAAATTGAGTATTTTGCAAATCATATAATATGTAAATTTGAGTCATAAATTATGTGTACAAGATTTTGATAAATATATAAACTTATATACTTGCGATATTGCCTAAAGTTTACATGCTTCAAAAAAGGAGAATTTTCATAGATGTGATCTTTTAATATTTACTTTTTATAAATGTCACTTCATTACATAACTTAACTTATAATATGAATAATAGTATAACATAAACTTTTTTAAGCGTGGCATGGATAAATATAACTTTTAAAAGTATGGCATAACATGTAATTTTCTCCAAAAAAAGAAAAGAAAAGAAAAGAAAAGCTTAGCCTAATTACAAAGACCAACCTTATTTGCTCAAGTCTAAAGTTTATTTAAGATTAAAGGTTAAATCCATGAATCCACATAATCCAATCCATAAAATCTGTGGTTTTTAGATTAGATTAAATTGAAGGTGCACAAATTATTTTTGGAGTGGGATGTTTTCAATATGATATGTAAAGATTCAAACACGGATTGATTCTGATACAAACCCCGTCAAGAACTAACGCGATCCTAACCAAAATTGATCTCCAAGATCGAAATTCCAAATCAGTTTAGTACGGAACCACAACCCAATGCCCAACAAGAAGCACGAACCTTGGTATGTGAGGACGCCACAATCAGCTATGAACGGACTGATTGATAAGTCTATGAACGCCACGGAATTTTTTGATAAGTTCGAATAGTTTGTTTAGGAACCAAAGAGAATTAAACCTCAAATTGTGTGTAAAAACTGATTACCATTGAATGAAATTCGTTATAATATATAGTAGTTTCTCCTTTGTGAATTTTAAGCTCCTAATTGACCATGGAATTTCAGAAATCAATTACCAGCCAAAAAAACACCCAATCTAAAGCAAATAAGGTAAGTTCCCTAAATGGCTTAAAAGCCTTACAATAATATGAAATAAAAAATGCATGTTTCTAAAAAAAAAAGGAAACTAGACAATAAGTAGATAAATAGTTGATTCTTTTTGCCACTTGTCACCTAAAATTGGGAAAGTAACTGAAATGAAAAGTAGCTTGATTTATTTGTAGCCATATAATTACTCAGTCCCTTCTAGAACTTGAATCATACATTTATTGGTCTGGATGTCACATGCAATTCCCTCAATGGGCCTCCATGCCATAGCTTGAGCCCAAGATGCTTGAATCAGCCTAATAAGCATTTCTTTGAACTTCTTCGCATTAGCTCTCGTAACCAGACCAATGGGAACTTGAATTGGATCTAAATATGTCTCATCCCACGTGCTCTTGCTTGTGCTACCGATGTCTTCATCATTCCCCTCCTCTTGAGAGGGATTTATCCTCAAATCGTCGCCTGCATCAAAAGGACTTAGATTAAAAACATTAAAGGTGGCACTTACACCATACTCACCTGGCAAGTCTAGCTTATACGCATTATCATTGATCCTTTCAAGTATTTGAAAAAGACCGTCCCCTCTAGGCAATAGCTTGGACTTCCTTTGTTCTTGAAACCGTTCCTTGTATAAGTCCAACCACACCCAATCGCCGGGCTCGAAGACGAGCTTGTGACGCCCTTTGTTGGCTTGTTTAGCATATTGCTTAGTCCTTCGCTCGATGTTGAGTCTTGCCTTCTCGTGTATCTACTTAACAAGGTCAGATTTTCTTTTTCCATCTAAATTCACACGCTTAGACAAAGGTAATGGCATTAAATCCAAAGGAGTTAAAGGATTAAAACCATAAACAATTCCAAACAGTGAAAATTGAGTAGCAGAATGAACAGATCGATTATAAGCAAACTCAACGTGTGGTAAACACTCATCCCAAGTTTTGATGTCCTTTTTAATGACAGCTTGCAACAAGGTTGACAAGGTTCTATTCACAACTTCTGTTTGACCATCGGTTTGAGGGTGACAAGTAGTCAAAAAAATAGGTTAGTCCCTAACTTAGCCCACAAAGTCTTCCAAAAGTAGCTTAAGAACGTTGCATCCCTATCAGAAACAATTGTCCTAGGCATACCATGAAGTCTTACAATTTCCCTAAAGAACAAATCAGCAACATTGGAAGCATCATCTGTCTTGTGGCATGGAATAAAATGTACCATCTTGGAAAACCTATCTACGACCACAAATAT